>JADFUC010000200.1:0-270483 GCA_019722365.1 Lithospermum erythrorhizon | reverse complement strand
ATGTTGTACTTCGTTCAGTTACGTATTGCTTATTCTTTGGTGGGACTTGGTAGGCTGGATAAGCTACGACCTTGAGTGGGACTGGGATTTATTACGCATGAGAATCATCGCGCTTTGTGGTGGGAGGCGTAACCCCAGGAGCTTGAACACATGCTTTGATGGGCTTAATTAATGGCGATATGACAACGATTTGAGATAGGACTCCGACATTTGTGGGAGTGATAAGAAGCAAGTGTTGAGCGGCGTTATACTTGCTTATGCTCTAATGACCTTAGGCGCGTGTTGTTGTTGTAGAGATGGAGTTAAGGATATGGCCATGGGACTTAGTGATTTAGTGCCGATTGGGACTTAGTGATTGTCTCGGCAGGAGCGATTTAAGTTTTGGTAAGCGTTGCTACGACTGCTACGTTAGCGCGAACTTTGTTCTAACTGTGAGATAATCGATATAAAGGTGGAGCTTTTTTAGCATTGTTGATGATCTTGTCAGCCCAGATAGGGGCACTTAGCGGCGTGTTTCTTGCCTCGAATCCAACTATAGGGAGTGAGCGGCTGGTGTATTCATATGCGGGATTTGATGAATCGAGCACAGAGATTTGCTCAGTGTTAATCCAAGTTTTTTGAATAATCGAGGGGCTACGTAGGCAATCCTGCGTATTGAGCGTTAACTGAGAAACTTTTCGTCAGTTACCGTGATTTCTTGCTTGAAAATTATTGCGTTTGTCTGATAATTCTTAATTTCGAGGCGCTTGTTTGTGGCAACTTTGGAGGTGTTTTCAACTTGTCTTGGTGTTTTGTTGGCGAGAACTTTAGAGAAATGTCGGAGGTTTTTATCTATGTTTTGCTTGGGTTTGTGGTAGCCGTATTTTTTTTGTGGTGAAATTCTTGATGTGTTTGTTGATGATTTTTTGTGATGATTTGTGAATCAAAATTTTGGTCAAAAGGGGGGGGGTATTTATAGGTTTTACGGCGCCAGTGGCAGTTGCGATTGTTCGGTTTGATTTAGTGAATCGCGATGTGACAGGTTGAATTTTGAAGCGATGCTTACAATAGTTGAATTTTGAGGCGAGGTCATTTAGGCACCTATTCGCATAAAAAGAGGTTAGGATTAACTACGAATTAACGTTTTGTGTGTGGGGCCTTTTTGGGCTGATTTTGCACTCAACTTGGAGTGCTAATTTCGGACCACGTAAGTTACGTGATGCTTGATTCCCAGGCACGTAAGTTTGGGAGTCTTCATTTAACCAGTAGTTTTTAGATTCTTACCATTTTGAAATGCGTGGCTTTTCGAATGTTAATATGGCCGATTTAATCAATAAAATTAGGGATTTTCGGGCGCAGAAAATGCAATTTTAATTGACGTGAATGTGAGGAGTTGTTTCTCGGGAACCCTATTTCGAGTTCAAACTTAGGGTTATTTAATGTAAATACTTATTCTTTGGCTTCGATTAATTGTAGAGGCTTGATTTACGGGAACACATTCGTCCGTGGGTTTGATTTGAATTAAGGGTTTTGTCGAGCTTAATCGATACGTGTCGTTTTTAGTGGCTCATTTCTTAATTAATTAAATGTAATTAATTTAATTATTTTTTTGATAAATTTTCGATGTCTAAGATAAACGATTTTGCATAAGTTGAAGTTTGTAGAAACTAAAAGCATAATAACGTTAAGATTATGATGCAAGAATTTTAATCTTACATTCAATAATCCAAGTCATTTTTTTTATCTTGTATAGTGACACTTTGGAAATTTAAATAGTCCTAGTACGTTTCCTTCTGACTAGTCATAGTCTTATCTTGAATTCGATTGCGTTTTTTAATTATCCAACTCGTTACGTTCACAAATGAATAATTCAATTTAGCCTCATTTTCCATAAAATGAGTCACCACGTTGTGGTCGCTTGGAAGTGAAATGTAAATACAGGTCCGGCTAGGGTGCTATTACACCTAATACACATGCATTGCATGTATTTTTCAACTAGAGTTGGGGAAACACCATAACATGTTTTTTAATTGAACATGGATGCATGGGAGGATAACATCCTCTCATACATGGCCTCAATGGAAGGATCATTGCAGGGGGGGCAGATTTAGGAATTTCAGGGTATATGAATATCATGCACAAACGGAATAATAGTGTAGATGATTAAATTTATTTCATATTATGTATGAGGTTCATGGTTTAAAATCTCCCCCAAATATTTTTTTTCACTTTTGAATATCCATGTTTAAATCTGATCATTGAATGTGTGATATTCCAATGAAGAAATATGAAAGAGTGGAGGATAATTGCATCTCTTTTAAAAATTTTATAAAAGTAATTTTTTACTATTAAAATAAAATGAGAAATTCTATTATTTATTATTCAAAATTATGTTGTTCCTGTACTGCTCCTAAATTTTTAGTTTTTACTAATGTATTATCACACTTGTACCAGTTAATTAAAATTAAGATTTTATATACTCCCTTCAATTTATTTTAATTGAGCTTTTAAATATCAGAATAAATCTTTGATCTTCAATTAGTCTTTAATTATATTATTAGAAAATTTAAAATATTAATATTATGAAAGTATTTTAAAATATGAATCAAAATTATATAAATTTTAAATTTTAGAATAATTAATAATTAATAATTGATAATTAATTGATTGAAAAAATCAACTGACAATTAAAAGTAGATTTTTTATCAAATATAGGAATTAGAAATTACATCTGATATCATCTGACAATTAAGTGCAAAAATAAGTAATAGAATTTGTTTCGTAGAAATAGTTGTTTATATAAAGCTATTGAGCAATTAGCAAAATCTTAAACTGAATGTGTAAATTCAAAGTATAGCTGTGGCTTATTTGAGTGGTAAACTTGCAAATAAAATTTCTATTTTTGGATCTGTTAATTTAAATATCTTTGGTCAATTAAAGTATATTGGAGGGAGTATTAGTTAAGATTTCAAATAAAGTTGTTAGATTTAACTAGTTTAGTTTGGTTGCGTTAAATTTTGAATTGTACAATTAGTTCATAATTTTCAGTGATTTACGCATTGTTTACTAAATGGACAAAGACACCTATTAAATGGGTGAATGACATGAGTATTTGAGTTTTATGTTAAATGTCAATTAGGTTTTTGAATTTTTAATATTATTATTTTTGGATCTTTTGACTAATTTTGACTTGTTCAATTACCTTTATACCCTCATATTATTTTATACTTAATTATATTTCATGCTATATCTAGATTTGTATAATAAAAGTGTGATTATTTTTTTGAAAAATATAGTAATTAAAATATATTCAAATGGATAGTGTTGTTTAAGTTATTATTGCATTTGTTATAATTATCAATTAATGATTTAATATTGGTATTAAATTTAATAAACTTTAAATGAAAATAGTACTTTTAGTATGTACAAATTAATTAAATATTAATGTACTTATATGGAAAATTATAATAGTCGATAATATATTTGATTTATTGTTAAAGGACCACATTACATATAGATAAATTCGAAATTTAAAGTGGTATCTGAAATTAGGAAGCCGTTGGCGTTTTAACATGCTTCGAGATTTGAATGTCATTTACCCTTAGTAAACGGTGACAGAAAAGGTTTCAATTAAATGGGTTGACATTTTCAAAGGGAAATACCAATTTGGACCCCAAAGTTGAAGAATTGAAATTTAGTCACCAATCTATATATAAGTTGAAGTTCAATACAAAATATGATGGGGTTGTTAAATGGTTTCTCATGACAATTTTTCATGGTTTCATGAAGTGATTAAGTGAACATTGTATCACAATGACACTTCACCACATTACGAGACTCAGATGTATAGTTATTGCAATTATCATGATCGAATTTTTTGAAAAAACGACACCTCACTTTATCGTAGTATAGTGTTCATCCCATGTTCAAAGAACGTTCATAGATAAACGCCTTTTTGTTGCAAATTTAGAGAAGGGTTAAAAGACCATATATAATAAGGTGTTGTGGAGTTAAATTTTTTGAATACTTATTATTTGAGCATAATAGTATGCAAATATGTAGAGTAATAATATGATATATAGATGAAATTTCAAACCTATTGTTCTAAAATTTAATATATTTAAATACAAATTATATTTGTCTAAAATATCCACATAATATCAATGCTAAAAAAATCTAAGTAGCTTAGAAAACATTTGAGAATCTTAGCTAAGTTAAAAGTAACTCCCTATTCTTCACAAATTGTACACCTTTTGTTATTATTGAATGTATGGACCACAATGCAAATTATTAAAATCAATTAGGTACTACAATACAACTCGTTAAATAATGTAAATGTAACTTCCATTCATCATCATATATGCACATTCTTGATCAAGTGTATTTTTCATGTTTACCTTAACCGTTTAAAATTTTACATAGCACTTTCATCTATTTATGAACCAATTCAATAATGTATGTGCAACTTACTTAAATAATCAGGGGATTAATGTATAATTCAAAGACTGTTCGTTTGGTACCAAATCAACAATTACTTCTTAGATTTATTTAACCCTAAAAAATCATGTGTATTCTGTTAAGAAGCGACAATATAGTCACGTACTCTTACTCTCTTAGCTTAGAACTAACTCAAACAAATTTGCTTGCTGCAGGTACAAATCTAGGGTTGTTGATTAGTTAATATTTGTCATAGTTTTAGGATGATTTTGGGTACTTTATTACTCATAATTCGATTGTTTAGTTGTTTAATTGTGAAATATTATTATATATTATGTGATTTCGATATGTTTATTATTATTTGGGAAATATCTTGATTTAGGCAGTAATCTTAAAAAGAGATTCTTAGTAAGTCGTAATTTTAGGAAAAGTTGATAAAGATGATCGGAAAAGGAAAAGAAAAGGTGGCTAGATTATCTAGCGCAATCGGGAAAATAAAAGAGCCAGGAGTTAGCCTCTTCTTATAAGTCAATGGCCATTTGAATATAAAATAATTTTCTTCGGCAGAGTTTCGGCAGCAATATTCGCATGTGGCAACGTAAATAATTCAGTTTTTCGGCAGCAGTATTATAATTATTTACTTTTCACGCAGAGCAGCTTACTAGTATACTCTGTTTTTGATCGATTAGTTGAAGCCGATTGATAGTATTTATAACTGCTTATTACATTACTCTACAGATAATTTATCTTTCAATAATATTATTTATGAATTATTTGATGTGAGTAAGTAGTAAATTTATTATTCAGGGGGTTTTGATGGCGCCAGCGGTGTATTTTTATCAGGATTTTGGAGTTATTATAATTACCTTAGTATTAATCATTGAGCTTAATTTGATTCGATTGTTTAGAATCGGCCAATTCTTTTATATGAGAATCGCGAGTATTATGTAGCGCCGGTAGAAGGAGCGTAATAGATCGACGATTAGTTATTCAAGTAGGTTCATTATCTGGAGGTGTCTTGAAACCGTTGATTAGTTGATAGATTTCAGCTAACGACGGGTTTTTTGGTAATTAATTTCACTAGTGACATAGGAGATTAATTAAGCGAGAACATCCGGTGAACCCGTGACAGAGCAGTATACCGAACTATCGAGAATTGAATGTAGTGTTGATAAATCTATTATTTGGATAGAGAATACTACTTTGTTAGGTGAAGTCGATCACACGGTAATCGTTTGTTAAGTTTATCCTTTTAATTGCCTTTGTTAGTTTTAAGTTTAACTAGTTTATTGTCGATTCTCTTTATGGTTTTCATTTTACAACTCTGATTAATTTAAGTAAACAAGGATTCGCCAGGTGGATTAAGTACTTCTTGGCTGTTGTCTTACTCTGGATATTTCTTTGCGATGAATATAATTTGTTCCGTCAAATTTTTGGGCGCAGTTGCCGAGGGGAACTAAATTATTTAAATTTTTAGTAGTGTTTAGTTCAAGTTATTTATATTTATTTTTGGTTGTTTGATCTTTGTTTTTGAGTTGAGATTTTTACAATTAAATGCACAGTCGGCGTTCATTAGGTCGATTTATTACCTTTGAGCGACAATATCGGCGAAACTTGGAAGAAATAGGTGTCAAAGTTCTAATTCTACAATAATGGCGATTGACGCGGGGAAGAGCAAATGAAAAGATAGTCGGCTGCCGGTGGTGGATAAAACCAAAGTCTTCGTCGTTACGGATGATGCAACTAAAAATTACAGGTTAGCTTTCAACTTCCATGGCGCCAAGCTTTTAAATGGGATTACTGACCCGAAGCCGCTGACATTCTTGAATGAGTTTGGGATAATGGTAGGTAGTCTTCCCGATAATGGAGTATAGCATGAGTCTACGAAATTGAAAGATGCTTCCATATACCTTGAAAGATACAGCCCATAGGTAGTTTTAATACATGCCTCCTCGGTCTGATACATGTGGAGGGAATCATGAGAAGTTTGTGGCAAAGTTCTTACTTATAGAAGTCGTCGAGGAAAGCCAGTTGAATTTTTCTTGAAGATGATGATGATGCTCCGAGGCATAGGATGGTTTTCAAACATTGTTGATTGATAATACATTCGTATGTTACCCATGAACTCTGGCATAATATTTCTATGATGGTCGACTCGCACACGTCAAGCGATGGTTGGCCAATGCGGCCGGAGGTGCGCGCCGGTGGCAAAGGCAGTGGAATAGATTCAAGAAATTTTTGAATCGTTAATAATAATTGATTGCGGAAGGGGTGTTAGGAGAAAGCTTCAGAGGTACATGGAATAAATTCAATTCAACATTGATGTGGATAGGCAGGTTGGCATCCGTGCGAGAGGCCAATTGAGCGATTATCTATGAGTTTACACGGATCATCTATGCGAGTGCCAATATGTATTCTTACCGTGAGTTGATACGAGGAGCAAGCAAATGCTGCCAGATAGATTACTGACTCAAGAATGAGGAATGATCCACTATTCAAACACCTACGATCCGGGATGGAGGAATCGTGTCCAAATTTTTCGTGGAAGAATAATGAAGAGGGCCATCGAGGCAAGTGAATAATACGTACCAATAATACTGGTGAAATTTGGTGGAGGTCGATTCGATCAAATCTTACAAATGCTTAGAATCAGGAAACACGTAAATGGAACACTGAATTAAATGTGTCAGGGAAGTTAGGGTCGAGATGGGTCAATTGGTGAGAACAGCGGAAGCGAGAACTTTGTAGTTTCCTAGTCAGCCGAGGCAATAGCGGTGATGACTATGAGGTAGGAAGCTTCTTGATCGGGGCTGTGAGGCAAGTGAATCTTGAAAAGAGCAAGCAAAGGGAAGCCACTCGGATAGAGAACAAATGGAGGAGGTGGTGAAGCCATACGTTCACTTGATGCACTCCCGAAGAGGCTCCTCAGAAGTAAACTGGATAAGTCTTTCTCTGAACTCTATGAAATTCTTTCTAAAGTTAAGTATTGATTTACCCTATTAAATGTGATTAAAATATTCCCTCTTGTATAAGTTCTTGAGGACTTGAGTTCTAATAAGAGGAAATATGAAACCTAATAAAAGGGTTTTATTTACGAGATATTCTTATTGTACTTAAAGCGATTTGCCGCTAAACTTAGGATTTGACGGTTTTATGATTGATATTAGTATTGGGGACTCTCCAGAGCTAAAGCTGATATTAGATTGGGGTACTTAACACCATCTTCTTCCTTATTCCTTGTACTTGCAATTAGAACTTAAGACTTTTAAAACCTACTACTATGACCATGATTAGTGATCGTTGAGTAAAATATCCTAAAGGTATGCGTGAAGAGATGTTTTGGTCTGAATTGATAAACTAATTGTCCACAGCCAGGCCGTGGTTCTTGAGATGGAACACCTTTGAGTCCTCATGAATCTCATTTTATAATGCAAAACTCTGTGTGTAAAATGGGGAAGTTAACTATGTCTGTGCTTGATCAAACTGTTAAATTCTCTGTATTTAAATCCTTGAGCATGCATGTTGAGTCAGTTCGTGTTTTGATATTGAGGAGTTAAGTCGGGAATTTTCCAAAGCTTAAAAGCGGTTGATAGAAGGGATAAGTTAGAATTAAGCTCTCACTCTTGATGCTGTGATGGCGATGAAGTAATGATGCATAAGGAAGATGCGGATAAAACTCCGGTTATTATTCACGAAAATTCCGTATTAGACTCTACAGGTAATTTTAATTCTAAAAATTGTCATACATGATTTCTGCGCCTAAGTTAGAGCTTAAGCCCTTAAATCCATCCTAAAATATATTTATCTTGGTACTAATGAAACACTTCCAGTTGTTATTTACGCCAATTTAACTAGAGATTCTGAGGAAGAGAGTTTGATGGGTGCTTTCGAGACGATATTCAGTATAGGGTGGACTGCTGGCGATATCGAGGATTAGTCATTTGTTGCATGCATAAAATCTTGTTGGAGGATAACGCTAAGCCTGCAAGAGATACTCAAAGGAGGTTAAATCCAAATTTGAAAGAGGTGAAATGCATTGTGAGGTCTTAAGTTCTTTGGATGCGGTGTTATTTATCATCTACATTAGTAATTGGAGTTCAGTCACAATGCGTATGGTCCCCAAAAGTCGGTATCATGAAGTCTTAAATGATAAGAAGTGAGCTAGTACCAGCAGGATAGTTACGAGATCGAAATGGTCAATAATTTCGTGCAATAAATTACTAAAAGGATCATTTTCCACTTACGCTTTTCAAATTTGATCAAATCTTTGGAGAGGTTGGCGGGTGCATGCGTATTATTGTTTTCTAGATGGTTTGTGCGGGTATTTCGAGATACACATAGCTCCGGAGGATCGAAGACTACGCTACTTGCCCTTTGGAACCTTTGCATATCGGAGGATGCCCTTCGGTTTATGTAATGCTCCTGCGACATTTCAGAGATGCATGTTATCCATTTTCTACGATATAGTTGAGACATTGAGGTATTTATGGATGACTTTTCGGTATTTGATCGTTTGAAAATTGCCTAGAAGCGTCTGAATGTGGTTCTCAATGCTCTGTTGAAACGATTACAACTTTAAGTGGGAAAAATGTGTTTTATGGTTAAACAAGTGTTTCCCATTAGGTATTGAAGTTGAAAGTCAACACAGGAAGTACATTTAAGGTGAATGGACACCAGTGAAGAAAGAATATCTAGAGAATACCTCGGGAAGAAGTGGGTGAATTTGAACTCCGTAAGCCATGGTGGGGAGTAAACCGTCTTTTCGGGCGTTAAATACACGGCGGTAGGAATGACCCGCCCCATAGTATTAGTGTAATTTCGTTTTCATAAATGTTTTTATTATTAGCCTAATGTCGAATTATGCCCAAATTTAGTCCCGTAGAGTGATTTAGAACTTATTTCGATCTGCCCAATTTTGCCCGCAGTGATTTGAGCCTATTCGAACCTTTAAATTTAGCCCCAGGGCTGATTTGGGAGCTTATTTTCAGTGCCCAAATTTAGCCCCTGAGGGATAATTTAGGACAAATCTCTTAATTTATTAAAAAAAAAAAAATGAAAAAACCACAAACTATTGGATTTATTTCTTCACATGCTGCTTTCCCTCTTCTCTTTTCTTTTTTCTTCCTTTCCACTTTCGCCGCCGTTATGCCCCTTTCGTTAGCAGATCAGGCCTTGACTTTGAAAGCGCTCCACTAAAGCCTTGCGCCTGACTCAGGCCGCGCGCCTTTCATATTCCGGCGCCCTCTTTGGAGTAAGCCCGCTCACATCCTTGACACCTCTGCTGTTGCCCAAGTATCGGTTAATTCAGCGGTTGCTCAGCATTGCCCGCGTATCAGTGATTCCGCCGATTTAACTCGGTACGTCTCGGCCATCACCCTTCGAGTCCCCAATTTGTGAGTTAATTTTTTTTATTATTATTATTATTTCGTGATTAGTATTGATTTTTTATTTTATTTTGGTTTCCTTATAAATCGCGTGATTGAATTAGATTTTTGTTTATTTTGGGTTCCTTATAAAATAAAATAAAACCATCGTTTTTTATTGTGTTGTTTCTTTCTTGTGTGTTTTAATTGTTGGCGTTGGGATTTGTGGTATATTTCTTTTTATTGAGTGTGTTGAGTTATAACTTTGTTGAATTGTGTTGCTTGGAGTGTCTCCGTTGACCAATGGCAGAACTTTAAAATTTATCGGTGTTTTCCCATTAGTCCCAGCTGTCTAAGTCTCGTCACAAGTGCAATCACAAGTCTAAGGGCCTTTTCATTACCGGTCTTTTGATTTGTGCCTCCTCCCAGCTTTGATTCCGTTGAGGAGAATCGTTTGTGGTATGATTCACGTCTAGATAATGCATTATTGAAACACGTTTAGCCAAAGCGAGAGTGACTTGTTAGGTATTCGTCTTTGCTTTTACCGTACTCTATGTTTGAACCGATTCTTGAACCTAGTTTCTAGGACCAAAGTATGTGAATTTTATGCCAATATTGGCCGAATAAGCGAGGATAGTCATGTGAGTTTGAAACTATAGTTAATGGAATACGCATGGTGTTGATTAAATCCTTATGCAGTGGATTTGGCATTTCACGATGTAGAGGGGACCTGTTTATGTGCAGGCGGCTATACAAGAGTGAGGATGACTTTAGTTTACCTAGAGACACGTGATTTAGGCATTTCACGATTCGAGGTGCTTCGATCGCGTTATGCTTAAATGCCTGTAAATGCCCAAAATCGCTTATTCATTCATTTTGCATTGT
This sequence comes from Lithospermum erythrorhizon, assembly GCA_019722365.1. Taxonomy (NCBI): domain Eukaryota; kingdom Viridiplantae; phylum Streptophyta; class Magnoliopsida; order Boraginales; family Boraginaceae; genus Lithospermum; species Lithospermum erythrorhizon. The sequence continues at coordinate 259,819 of JADFUC010000200.1, read as the reverse complement.
AATATGTTTGCTACTAGTTGTGTTACCGGTAGTTCTAGGATATTTATCTCATGAGTAAGCTTATAAAAGGACGTGGTCCAACTCGTATTCGTGGTGATGCAGTCATTCTTTCGTATACTTTAGAATTTGTTATAAATACTCGTGTACTTGTATTCGCACCCGTGTGTGATTACTAAGTTCCTTGTTTCTCTTGGAGTCAAGATTCTTGACGGCCGAATATGAACAAAGGAATTTAATCTTGTTAATCTTGATACTTTGAAAGAAGTGGCATTTCGAGGTTGGGCCTAATGGATAGATAAAGCGGGGAAGTTGGACATTCTTTCTTCACATTCACCATTTATCTTGATGCGAACTCGTATTGACTTTGTTTATCTGATTCGACTGCCGACTTCGGAAGCAACAAGACATACTCGGCGAAGGTTGATACTATTTTGCGGTGTTCTTGAGGAGATGATACTAGTGACTCTTGGGGGTTTGTTGCTAGTATTCTTTCTTTTAGTTGTTTTTCTTTCATTGTTATGTTCCTTGTGCCCTTTTATTTTTTTGTATATCTTTCTGTTTGTGTGTAGTAGGTTCTTTCCCTCGTATTATCATGTTTCATTTGGGAATGATGTCGAGATTTAAGTGTGGGGGGATGAACGACGACTGTGTATTCTCTGAGTTGTGTTAATTGGAGAGTGGCAAGAAGCTTTGTCTTTAGACATTTATTATCCTTTCGTTGATGGTGTAGTGTATGATGGATGTGAGGACATTAGTAGATTGGATAAGGTTATAGGCTTTGATTGGGTATATTTAAAGTCACTTGCTTGCATCGATCGACTAATGTTGTTAGAGGATGTCGGTTTACGGATAATTGGATGACTTATATACCTTGTGAGTTTTTAATGATTTATTTCATGATATTGTGATGCTGCGTACTCGTCTGATTCTTGAACTTGTTTTTGAACCCTTATTTGATTTTTGATGTGTGTAAGAATAGTGGAGACAGAATTTAAGGAAAGTACCCACTTTCCGTAAAGCCAACCTCGTGTTAATCCTTAGTAAGCCTGTTGAGCGCTTTATGTTTGACCTCATTTGTTCCCAAACCTCGTTGAGCGAGCCTAAAGCCTTGATTTTGCATGAATTATCCCAACTTTTTAGTTACTTGAGAGTTGTGATATACTTTAGATTACATGTGTGCATTATCGAGATAAGTGTTGGTGTGTTGGTGTATACAAAAGAGTTAAGTGTGTGGGGAGTTTATATCAATGAGAATTGTTCTTGAACCTTAATGGAAAAAAAAGAAAAAAAAAAAAAAGAAAAAATACTTGTTTTATTGTGTTTAGATTCGAGGGTCTAGTAGTTAAAAAAAAATGTGTATGTCGGGTATGGGAAGAAGTAGGCCAAATGTGTGGTACCTACGTTGTGTAGTGGATTGTGAAATTATGTCTTGCTTGGTGAATTTATTTAGATTTCATTTCGTGTTTTAGTCGAGCGAAAATGTTTCCTACGCTAACACTGGCCAGATTACAAGCCACTTAGCAAAGACCTCACGACTTATGTTACGTCGTGATGGATTGAATTGTTGGGTGTATAGCCGAGCCTATGGTAGAATGTGTCTTTATGCGGGGTGTGATGGCTCTTAGCCTATAAATACAATTGTTGAGTGGTGTGTGGCTTGATTGAGAGATATCGCGTCGTGAATTGTTTGAATCTGATGGATTAGGAAGATTGTGTTAGTCCAAGTTTGACAAGATTTGTCTTCTTAATTTAAAGTGCTTGATCAGTGCGTTGAACTTGTTCGCAATATGTGTTATGCGTGAATCTGTTGAGCAGGATATCTTTAACCAAAATGTCTTCCAGTCATTTTCTTTGAGAGGACAAATGATAATGGAGCCAAGAATGTGGGGGAGTTGATTAAATAGTTTTTAGGATGATTTTGGAGTGCTGTACTCGTAATTCGGTTGTTTTTGGTTGTTTAATTGACAAATATTATATATTATGTGATTTAGAATATGTTTATTATTATTTGGGGGAAATATATGCTAATTTAGACGGGAAAATCTTCCAAAAGAGAAGTTGCGGTAAGTCATGTAATTTTAGGAAGAGTTGACAAAAAGTCGTCGGGAAAAAAGGAAAGAAAAGGTGGCAGATTATCTGCTTGTCGAGAGAATAAAAGGCAGGGTCAACTCTTCTTATATAAAGTCAATGTTGAATATAAAATAATTTTTCTTCGGCAGCAATATTCATATCAGGGAGCATAATAAATAATTCAGTTTTCGTAGCAGTATTATAATTATTTTTTATAAGAGCAGCTTACTAGTATACTCTGTTTTTACGATCGATTAAGATTTGAGCGATTGATAGTATTTACTACTTCTTATTAAATTTTCTAGATAATTTATGCTTTATTAATGTATTTATGAATTATTTCGATTATAATTAGTAGCTAAATTTATTATTCTTTGGGGTTTTGTGATAGCAGTGTGATTATTTTTATCAGGATTTTTGGAGTTATTATAATTGCGCTAGTGTGTCGTTGAACTTAAATTTGATTCGATTGTTTTTAGAATCTGGCCAATTCTTTTAAATGAGAATCCACAATTGTTATGTAACCGCAAATAGAAAGGAAGGCATAATAGATCGCTTGATTGAGTTAATTAGTAGGTTGTTATACGGAAGTGTCTGTACGTTGATTAGTTCGATAGATTCGCTTGCTTAGGTTTTTTAATAGTGAAATTTCACTGACATAGGAGATTAATTAAGCGAATAGTTGGGCTTAGAGCGGTATCTTAGAAATGAAAGTGTGGGCCTTGGAGTGGTGATTAAATCATTATTTGGATAAGAGAATACTTTTCTTTGTTAGGTGAAGTCGATCACCAATTGTCGTTTGTTAAGCAAGTTTGTAAAAACTTAATTCTTGTGTTTAGTTTAACTAGTTTATTCTGATCGATTATAACTACTTGGTTTCGTTCTATTCTGATGAATTTAAGTAGCAAGTTCATCAGTGGATTCGGCCTTTACTGACATGCTTCTACTGTGACTCGTCTTCTTGCGAATATAATTTGTTCATCGGTTGTAAATAAACATAACCTATACCGAACTTTATTGGATTTGAGTCGTTTGAAAGTGTCCAAGCATGTTCGAGCAGCGTTTAAAAGTGAATCTTTAGAATTTAACGTTTGGTATTATACGTTTGGCGAATATAGCGAATAAAGCGACTTTCTTGTCGAATAGAGCCGTTTGAGTAACGTTTGAACTTTTCTGGTGACCTTGAATCGAATGGATGAGAGTGGATGAAATAGGAAGAAAATGATGATAAATTTGTATTTGTGTAAGTTTCAGCGTAGGTTCTGTCGTAGTCAGTGATAATGGATCAATGTGGTGGACCAAACTATTTCGCGATTCGGTGCAATGGCTTTCCCGAGTCGAGGCAGCGGATTTTAAGGTTCGGTTTCATGTTTGCTTATTATCGAGCCAGCAATAGTAAAAACATTTAATGAAATAATCTTGAATCGAATCGAATATTGAGGTTCATAATACAGTTACAATAGCTATTCTGACCTACACTGTATCAACAGTATCGTTAAAAACATTATCCATGGTGAGTGGTGATAAACTAATCATAACATGATAACTAGATGGCATTAAAACGTGCCTTATCAACTTAATATACACATACCTATCATATTTGTAACAATGCATACCCACACACACACAAAAACAAATTAAACGCATTGTTGAAGATTATTTTTTAGTGGTAAGAATATTGAACGAATTGTCGAAATGGTTCGGCGATGCTCGAAATTTAATGCTGAGTCACTAATAAGTAATAGATTAGTTAAATAATACTTAACAAAGAGTGCAACTTTGTCAAAAGAAATAACGATTAGTCCCAATTTAACAATATCGCTTGGACATGGTTTGCATTGGGGCTAAAATTAAATTTTAAGAGTTGTTAATTATTTTTGGTGCAAAAAAAATGTTTCTTCTTCCCCATTCCCTCCAAAAGGCCCACTTTACCATTTCACCATTTTGAGGATGAACATCAATTATAATATATGAAGAACATTAGTTGCTATGAAGATCAGACATTAGTGAAAAACCCGTGAAAAACTCCATCAACCATGAACACCAACAGGGCATCATGAAGAAGAACTAAGCCCATAGCCAATTAAAAGCATATAAAGAATCAATAGGTCTCTCCTCTACTGGCTCTAGACTGGTTTGGTATATTATCAATAGTAAGAACTTGGGAATTCATCGAGCATTTTGGATTATTTAGAAGCCTCCATAACACCAATTAAAAATTACTAAATTGAAAAACAAATCTGCTACGGTGGATATGACGATGTTTTTAAGTAACTAATAGTTTGGATAAGATTTGAACCATGAATTTTGGTTTGCCATTGTGAAGAATGGAGAGAGCAGTGTGGAGGCAGTGGAATGCAAGAGGGTGATGGTCTGATGAAATTTCAGTGATGAATGTTTTTTTTATTTTGCCTCAAAAGTTCATTAAAATATCAAATTTGCCCAAAATGTGAGTTTAGATAGACGTTACTATTTTGAGCAAATAATTTTAATCGTACAAGAATTTTTAAGCAAGCATTATTACGGTTATTATCAATGTGATCAAATAAAGTGTAATTTGAAGCACTTTTAAGGATCATTGATTCGACAATCTGCCTTTTATGATAGTATTTGCGACTCGCACTCCTTAGCTACCAAGCTATACAGATTATATGCTTATACTTCCATGAGAACAACTACAAATTTTAAGAGCAATGATACTTTTATTTGTTAACCTAATATAGCGTTTTTAACAATATCTAAGCTACCAATAGCGTTATATATATAAATTCAAGACTAAGATATCGTTTTATGTCTGGATGATGCCAAAGAGCCATTGTAGTAAATTTTAACACTATATAAGATTAATATGCTTACCTTAACCAAAAATTTTTATGTAAAAGCGTAAAATTTTAATATACTATAATGCTACTTATGCTAAAAAATATGTAAATTTAGTGTGACGATGTGCATATTAAAATTTATTAAATAAATTAATAAAATTCAATTATATGGATTTATTAATTTAATTAATTTATAACCAATCCCATACCATATGCGCTGGATAGTGTGGTTTCGACCGATCTTCCAATCAAAATCGACACTTCGCGCATTAAGGCTTCCTGTCATTTCAGCTAAATTCAAAGTAATTACTATGGTAGATTACATTAGTAGTTTTCATATTAAATTTAATTTAATAATAAATAATAAAACCTAATTTTATACCTCGTATGATGATGTGACATTAAAATAGGGTTTCCCAAATTTATGAGGTTTTAGTAATAAATTGAAGAAAAAACCCGAAATAAAAATAGAATTTTCTAGACAAACGAGCTTAAAATGACGGTCCGATAAAAAAAAAGTAAAAAAAAAATAGGGTAATGTTTACCTAGATAATTCAAAGGTGGCAAATGAATTCAAGAAACAAAAGTCGCCCCAAACATTTGGTTTTATAATATTATTCAAATCCCACGGTCTAGATCATGCCTCAATAATTTTATTCATCAACTGTCAGACTACGAACCTACTTCATATCGATCAACCAATCGTTAAGCCCGAAACTTATAGATACTCTCTATATTTTGAAAATCATAAGTTTAGGTGGTGATGAAAAAGCACTAGTCAATGAGGTGGAAAAGCTAGAAGAAGCTCTGAAGAGAATCAACATCAGAATCACCTGGAAATTCAAATCTTCAAGGAAAAGGGAAACCAAAGGGAATGAGCTCAAACTTCAAATTTTCAAGGCAAGGGATCACCAAGATCACCTGAAATCAAGAGATCGCACCAAAAATTGCAATACCGAAACTCCAAAGGCCCTGGAAATACAATAAGGCAAAGCAGCCGCATTTAAGCACCCGATTTAACAACCGGTACCTATCACTAAACATTCAAGTCAAACTCTCAGAAATACATCGCTAATAACAGAGTAAATCAAGGGTAAGAACAAGTTATTGAAGCCCCTATTCTCATATCCAACACCAGGTACAAGGAAGTTGCTAGGGCCCTTGCTGCTAATAGGAACCCAACTCTAAAAGCTGGTGTAAGGTTCATCCAGCCAAGATCGCTACGCCTAAGCCCCGAACTAGTCCAACCACATATGGAGTCAAGGTGTTGAAGCATCGCGGTTAGGACCATATCCAAGTCAACACCAGCCTGCCCAAATCCAGAGGTTCAAGCTCACAACCAGAGGGTCAAGTCTACTCCAATCAACCCATATCATAAAAGTCTCAAATCCAAGACCAAAGATCAAGTCCATACAAAACTGCTACACGATCATAAGATCGCTAAGTAATTCCCCTGCTCGCACTACATCCAAAGCCAACAAATACCAAGACCTCATCCTGCACTTCAATAGGACACATATCCAAACGAAGAACAAAGCCCTCAAATCCAACTCGAGTCCATATCAACCAAGTCACCGTAGACGCTAGTACAATGTGAGGAGAACCGGATCGGAGAAGCCTAACCTCAATCGATTTTAATAAATCTCTTTGTACTCTAGAAATTTCTTTTCTAAAGGGGTTTTTATTATAATGATGCACATATAAATAATAAAATCATTCTTCACACTTTACAAATCTAGGGGTACGACGAGCAGTCTATCTCTACTAATCACAATGCCGACTTAAAAAAAATGGGCGCAAGTGGTCCTATCCAATTTCACCATGTTCTAAAGGAATACTACAAGATGCAATAGTCACAACAAGGCAAATTATCGATACACGTAATTAACTAGGTTGCACTACCTACCTCACGCCAAGAAAAATGAAGTAAATCTAAGTGGCCTTAGTCATGAACTGCAAAGACGCAGAAAGACGGGGCATACCGTTCAACACCAACCGAAAAAATGCTTGGACATCCCATCGAAAATGCTTCACATTCATGAGAAGTGTGATGGGTCAAGTAATTTTGTGAACCATCCCTTGGAAGAAGACAAGGTTGTCGTGAACTGCGCGCATCGCCATGTAAAGAACGGGCGCATAAAGCGTTCCTGGGACGAAAGCGTGAAGTCATGTGAAACTACACGTGACAACTCCCATTTAGGAAAAATTCAGAAGCCTTTACAAGCATGTGCGGCGAAGTTAACGAAATTCCAACCGCAAAAAGAGGCGTTATTTTTCCCCAGGCTTCTTCAAGTACCTCAACCAAAAGTACATTATACTAAGAGGGTCAGACCAAAAGAGATGGGTGCAGCCAAGATCGACTACCCACCAAATTGGCACCATAAACCATAAATCGTCTTTCGTAAGGTCGAGACAAACACACAAAAAAGAAAAAATGGTCTCCAAAAGATTGAGGCTAAAAACACTCATGAGCTGCATACGTAACAAATTCCATTGCATGTTGTAATTGATCAAAGACATACTATAAATATAAAGTTAAGGAAATACATGGAAGTTTGCGTAAGTAGGCACTGCACAATGCTACAACCTCAACATTAAAATAAAGGGGTAAACATCATGGGATAACCTCATAATTCAAGACATGCACTTGCCCTCGCTTAAAGCCGCCAAAGTTATGGCCAATGCCTCCTAAACAAGGGTAAACTAAGGCTACTCCTCGAGGCATAAACCTAAATTATCTACCATCTCCTTTGATAAGAGAATTAAACTGGCCCATAAACTCTGGTGAGAGTATAAAACACCTCCTGTCTCCGGCTATTAAGGATGAGAGTTTAAAACATCGACCCCTACAAACTACATTTTGACTTGATTCCGGTTTTGGATACATGAGCAAGGGGATTGGGCAATTTTAAGTTTAGTCATAATCTCACAACAACCTTTTGTTTCTCCTTTAAGCATAAGAGAGAGGAAACAGCATCATGCTGTACCCAACAAATTGGCTATCCGTAGATTACGGCTAAATAAAAAGAAATTATTGCCGCCATGACATAAATGATCAAAAAGTGAATACTCCGATCCAAAGGAAATATGATAAAGATTTGATCGGGTAATTAATTATATCACCAAGATTCAAATGTTCTTTCGTAAGCTAATCCTTATAAAACCCAAAGGTTAAACGGCTTGATCTGTGGATAATTCTACACCCACTGTGAAGCCTCCCTCACCGAGCACGCGAGCGAGGAAAAAAAATGCGCTCTTGAGTAATCTGCTGGGTGGTTTCCTCGAGGCCAAATTCAACTTATTAATTTAATCTTAGATTCCTGGGTAGGCATTATAGGCGAATCCATACAAAAGCAACACAACAAAGAAATGCTAAAAGAAGCATAAAAATGAAAGGGAAGAAAACACATGAAAAATCAAAGTTCTGGTAGCCTCGATAGCTCAACCATCCCACACACACACACCAACACACAAAAAAGCCAAAATAAAAAGAAGTCTGTGAGCCATTAAAGTAATGGGAGCAAAGGCATCACTGCATTAGAGCTAAACCGTCAGGTGTTTCAAACCTATAACTTAAGATTCAAACTTAACGGATACTTCAATCCCCAAGATGCTGTGATTGTACAAAAATAATAAACGCATTTAACTACAAGTGTGTACCTTTAGTCGATTATATCAAATGAAATTTGTTCGCCTCACAATACTAACTCGAGTATCTCTAAGATCGGCCCATATTCATTAGAAATTACTCCGAACTCTTATATGCACGTTTTACTAAAACACTTAAAGTATATACACTAGAATAAAAGATGAAAAAGAAATTAATTCTTTCTCAAGTGAGGGGCCTGACTTTTTGGTGGAGTGGAGAGAATATTTGATTTCTTAAATCAAAAGTACGAGCATTAGAACGAGTGAAATTTGTAGGTTCAAGCCACTTCAAATAGGCAACACAAGGAGAGTTTTTATAGCAAATAGAAACTCCCAACGAGTCCCGGATTCGATTCTTTTATCCCGAATGTTTCCTTCAAGGTGGTTTCACTTAGACTCATGAAATTTATAAATACATTTATTGCGTGTGACCCTCTTAGGGACGAATTGACAAGAGCAATATATTAAACAATATTAACCGATCATTGTATTAATATATAGATTACAAGTGCTCTAAGTAGTTTGGTCAACCCCTAACGTCAATACGTTGAATCGAAATACTAATCGTCTAACAATTAATATATATTGAACTTTACATATATATATGTGTATATGTAATTTAAACGAAAGTAAATCAAGTTGTACAATATAAATTGTTCAATGCATTTTACGAGATCGAATTTCATAGTTCCAAATCCATAGTTGTAAATACGGGCGCAATTCCCTGGCCACGGTAGCGTAGCGCTACACAAGGTAAATAACAAAGAAATAGCGGCAAATAGCTATGGCGACAATGTAACAATGCGAAATAGCGGATTTTCCGAGTTCCGCTACATGACCGGCAAACGCCATTCACAACTTCTTGCCCAACATACTACTCAAAGGCGTAAGTTTAGTGCCCTACCCAACTCAACTCAAGATAAGATCCCAACTACAATCAAAGTGTCACCACATGGTCGACCTCAACGGGCGGATCATGATCAAGTGGCTAAATGGATAATGTTTTGTCGACCCCCTCGCTAAAAGTGTGCCAGTTGTCCCGCCACTCATACGAACACGGGCGTTACACTACTCAATGCCAGAGGTTTAAGGCCCCACCAAATTAAGTGAGCATATGTCGCCATAAGTGGTCGTAGAATCGGTGAATGATCATAAGTAATCAAAAAGCCAAGCGATAACATTAGCGCACCTCCGTCCTAGAACGAACGCCCACCTTTTATCACGAACCGACGTGACATGCTGCTCACGGGAAAGAAGATACGCGAAAGTAGGTACTTCAAGCACCTCTACCCATACATGCCACTAGTGCCCACTGACAAAAAATCGAGAAACAAAGCCGCCTCAAAAAATTCAAGTTCCCACCTATCCCTTACACGTGATTTTCAAAATGACATGTCCAATGTGGCGGGCCGTGTTCGGCTATTACATGCTAGCCCTCCTACATCAAATCGGTGCCGATGATCAATCTGGATGCACTTAATCGCCTTCAACAAATACGTGTTGGATTCAAGTTTCGGAATTAATTTTACACCATACTGGGGTAAAATTAAATAATACCCGTATATTTATCATAACATAATTTCATGATTACATCTCTATCCATGGGAATTAAATTTGTACACATCCTAAAGTGGATCGTAAATTAATAACACTCAAGATCGATCTAACATGAATTAAATTCATATATTCAAGAGGAAAATTAATTTCTGTGTACTAGAAATTAATTATTATCTATAGAGTGCTTCATCAAATGACATGGCATCGTGCAAGCATTTAAGTAGATAAAATCAAATACGTATACGCCATATCTATGTCGGTATCACGGAAGCTACATCAAATGGATATGCCCTAAACGACATTAAAAGAATATCATAGAGCTCTAATACCGACACCGCTATGTATATGCCAAAGTTCGAGGGAGCATTTGTAGATAGTCAAAATTTATTAATTAAAAATTAATAAAAATATATTTTATGCTTCTGATTTATCGATTTAATTAATTTATAAATCAATCACACAATTATATGTATTGATTAGGTTTTCGAATCGAAGCCCGATCAAACCGATACATGTAAATTAAGGGTTCTATATTTAATGGGCATTAAAATGGTTCTTTTTAAATTCTGGGCGGGTTTTAATAATAAACTGGAGGAGAAACTCGAAATAAAAATAAAATTTTCTGGACAAACAAGCTCAAAGTGACGGCCTGATAAAAAAATGGGTAAAGAAAGTGAAAAACTAGGTAATGTTTACCTCTAGATGTTCTCAAAGGCGGCACGTGAATTTAAGCAAAACAAAAAAGTCGCCATTAAGCATTTGGTTTTATAATATTATTCAAATCTCAGGGTCCAGATCATGCCTCAAGAATTTTATTCATCAACGGATCGATCATGATCCACTTGGATATCGATCAACCAATCGTAAAGGCGCCCGAAATCCATATTTCAAATTCATAAGTCCAAAGCGAAGAAAAACGCATGTCAAGACGGAAAAAGCCGCAAGAAGTCAGAAAGGAATCATCATCACAAGCACTTGAAAATTCAAATATTCAAGACAACGGCAAACTGCAGAGGCACCAAATCAAGTGGAAGAATGGTGCACCAAAATCTTCGGTGGATCAACATAAGCACCTGAAATCAAGAGATCACCCCGAATGACTACGTTAAATGAATAATAAGTGGCCCTCGAAATACTACAATAAGTATAGAAGAATCGCATTTAACCACCTTAAGCTAACGAATACCGAAATTTATCACCGAAACATTCAAGTCGCATCGTAGGGAAATACGCCGCTAAGACCCCTATATAGTAAATCAATAAGTAGGAATGTCGTTGAAATCCATACCTCATCCAAAGCACTGTGCATGGGGGCTGCTCGGCGCCCGCCGATGAATCCACTGCCTACAAGTGTTCATCGAGTTTAGTACCGGCCGCTCAAGCCTCTCGAACTAGTCCACCCAAGGAGTCGTTTCCATCAAGCATCCCTCGCTTAAACCATACCTGCTCAATACCCAACCAGAGGTTCAAGTCAAGACTACCCAAATCCAGAGAGTCAAGTCTACACCACCCAAGCCATATCATTGGCAGTCTTAAATCCACGACAAAGATCGTTCCTACTTAATCATATCGATCAAGGCCGCTAAGACATCCCGATTCGCATCTATATCCTAAGTCAAACCTGCATCTCTCTCCAAAAACACATATCCGAATCAAGATCCAAGCTCAAATCCAACGCCGCCGAAAATTCATATCAAACCAAGTCATACCATGACGCCGAGTATAAGTGGCGAGAATCTGTATCGATAATCGAATATCCATCGATTCGATAACCCTCAGACCTGTAACGATTTCCAAATAAATTTTATTATAATCGCCAGCATATAAATAATAAAATATTTCTTCACATGCATAAAACAACATAATTTATTAAAGCACAACTATGGGCTTAAAAATCTTTGCTTATCAATTATATTTTTTAAAAATTTGTTTAATAAAATTATATTTTTCAAAAAATAAGTGGGATGTGCATTTAATTTCTTGATGTGTCCCTACAAAAATAGTAGTGTCCCTACAAATATAGTAAGTTAGGTAGCGATAACTGAGATGTGTGGCTTAGATAACGCTCAAGGAGACCTATTGTATTTAATTTCTTGATGTCTTGGTTTGAATGCCTACATTATTTATCTTGAGGTTTAAAGACCGGCCATAAGTAATTCATCTTATTAATAATTTTTCTTAAAAGGAGAAAAACATTAAATTGGAAGAAATATGGGATGTGGACTAACTTTTTCTCTTCTAAGTTTCGGTCTTGTGTTTCTCATGGTCATCGATTTTTGTCTCGCTCTAACATTGTGGTAGGTGTGCACAAAATGGGAGGAGACTTTTCCATCTGCCATGCATGCATGTTTGGTAGCCAGGCCAATCAAATAAATTGTCACTGTGCTTTTTTGATTTTTATAATTAAAAATTACGTACAATAATTAAATTATAAATTAAGTAATGAGACTACGCTCCATGTAAACAACTCTGGTTTCCTCTCCGCCCCGCGTACGAAATACCGGGCTCTCGGACTTGGATATCGCACTTCCATTTGTAAATCAATAAAACTGTGATCGAAATGATCACGAAACCCCGCAAAATGTAAATTATTCATCTAAGCTCTTAATCGAACAAAAACCTCTTGAATAAAAAAGTGCTCGGGCTCGGTCACATCTTTAAACGCCTTTTGTCTATTACTCATGCTTTGAGTTGGGGATTTTCACTCGCAAAATGTCCACGAAATTGGAGTAATTGTTAAGGATGATAGCTAGGTAGGGCAAATGACATCAAATAAAGATTACTCATTTAGATCATTTTTTTATCATTGGTGTGCTTAGAGAAAAACTCTCATTATTCCATCGAATCGTCGTACATATCGTATTTTTTTGTATACTTTTTATCTTTATAATTATATATTTACGTAATTAAAATTAAAATTTGTTGACGCCATTTAAGGACTGTAATTTTTCTTAATGATTGTCACTTTTTGTTTGGGAAAGTATATGGAATGAAGCTAAATATTGTGATGAAAAATGGTTTTAAAGACACCAAGATTAGAGCATGCATCACCCATTATTAATTTTCAAAATTCACTTTCAACCGTCTACTTTTCTTATTTTTTGGAATCAACGATTTATGCATGTTCTTTAGCAGATTCCATATTATTTACTCCAAACTTGAAAAATGAATATCTTAAATATCTCAAAAAAATATTATATATGGATGTAGAATGAGAGATCTTTTTAATTTATATTTGTACCTGATGAAAGATATTTATTTATTTTATTTTTATTTTTTATGTAATAGAAAAATGAGGAAATATGAGGGGAACAAAAAAATAATGTAATAAATTTAAGGGGTGACAGAAAGTGAATAAGTTTTGTGGCCAATTCTATTTTAGAAAAGTTAAGAAAGTATAAATTTTATTTATTTTTAGTACTCTTATCTTCCTATTATAACTTTGTGGATTCATTAATGCTCTTAGATCATGTGCATCAAATTCACTAAAAGCTAAAATAGGAGCTGAAATTATTAAAAATGAAAAAAATTATGCTTTTTCACCTCTCTTAAAATAAGTTGTCCCCTTTAAAATTATTCACCCACCCTTTTCAGCCCCTAAATTTAAACTCTTTCTATTTTTTTTTAATATTAAAATGAATAATAAAAAGCAATTCCATGTTAATACATACATAAAAATAAACCGTAAAATAAAAAAATAGTGATTTAGAGTATATTTTAAGGAAATTTTAGGGAACGAAGCTGATATAAATGCTCTTATACCTAATATCTTAAACACTTAAAACGTTATAAAAAATTATATTACTGCAATTCATTAGCAAACGATAAGCTATTATAAGTGGTGGAACTCCAATTTATTGAATAGTTTATAATATAGAAATATATTGATAGAGATGATCTCACAAAATCTTATCTTATAGATTTCTGATTTATTATTATGTCAATTGCTTGAATTTAAAGCCCGGTCCTACGGTATTTAACGGTGTAAGTGTTTTTTGCTGCTTAACATAGGTAATAATTGAAATGGTTCCAGTAATTGGTACAGTTGCAGTTTGATCAGCGTAAGTGATATCGTGATGCAAATAATTTCTGTAAGTGTGTATCTTGTGTGGAAATGGTCCACGTAAGTATGTATCGTGTGTGTGCAAATGGTCCATAATTTAACGGAGGTGTTAATTTAGGGACTATTTGCTCATACGATACATATTTTTAGGGACCATTTAATTTGCAAACCGTGTCACTTACAAATACCAAATTACAACTAGCTTATCCCCAATTACTATGACCATTTTAATCATTATCTCAACAAACACAAATTGCAATATTAATTAATCTGAACACCTAATTTTCAAATGTATGTTTTTGAATTTAAACTATATTTTAGATAATCTAGAAATATATATATTTAACTTTGCAACATTATTTTAGTTGGCTAATTTTTATAAGTTAGAAAAAAATAAGATTAGCCAAACGGCCTCCATATATACTATATGTCCCTCCAGCAAACATATATATGATTTTCTCCAGACAAAATAAATTATCGTCTACAAATTTTATTTTTTCATATTACTGATCATATAATTTCAACAAAATTTTTACAATTTTAATGTAGCTTTTTTACCTTTCAACGTAGCTATAATCCCAATATAATTTTAAACAATCCCTTAAGATTATTTCTTACAATGGATCGTGATTCAATACTCCACTTTTTCAATTCCTAACATTCCACATCAACTTATCTTTCTTCCATTTAATAACAATTCAAAAAACCATTTAATTTTATACTCTATAATTGGCTTGCTTAAGAAAAATTCAAATAATCTCTACCCTACCACTTTAATCTTATATTTTTTGAAAATGAATAATTTTTGTTGGTATTAAAATCAAATCTAAATGTTTCCTCTATTTATGTAATACAAAAGATGATGACTTCTTATATCATTTTTTGAAAAAATTAATTTATTATGAAATAATCGATTCCGAATAATAATTGGGAATGGAGCAAAATCTGAAAATCGAACCCTAATAACAAACGCTATGGCTACCGCCTGCCCATCCCCCCTTTTATTCAACAGGTGAATATTTCTCCCATGATTTAATCCACCTCATCTCCCTAATTTGTTCAATACCCAACTACAATGATTTTAATTGTTGAATGTTGTATTCAACAACCCCATTGCTCATAAATTTAATAAAATATTTTTCTATCTAAACAATCATCTATTACGAAATGTTTTAATATATAATATATTGCAAAGGTTGTACATTCTGCTCCCTCGTTCCATCTGTAATTTGAATTTTCTAATTTTAATGATTGATTGATTAAATTTTGAATCAAATATTTATATATGTTGCATAATGTTTGATATAAACTACATCAATAAAGTTTCTACTAAGTTAATTATTGATCCGGGTGGCTAATGTTTTACGTACTACTGGGCTAAATTGGCCCATGCGTGCCTCGCATATTTTTATTGCCTCCTGCATTTCTATCTCATACACTTCCATTCATTAATAAACGACAGTTGGCTTCCTTGGGGTCAGTTATCAGGTCACAAGAAAATAACTATTTTACCCTCAACACTGTGGACTAAAATATTCAAACCCCTTTCTCATCACCTCATTCTTCGGTTTATACACACTCTAAAACAGTGCTGGGTTTGGTATGAATGACGAGCCCTCCTCTAGTCGCAGTAGCTGCGGCCGCCCTCAATGAAACTCCTAACTACTACACCTGCAAACAGGAGGGGGCAAAAAGGAATATTTAACACCCAAACCCAACACACTATTCAGCGTTGTATAATGTACTGCATGTTAAGTATGAAGAACGAGTTTTAATATTTTACCTTATACTTTGTTGTGAATAAAATAGTCATTTTACTCATGATCTACAATGTGTATTTTAGCGAATATACCATTTCACTAACGGTACCATTGCATTTTAGTCGTGTACGCTTGTGACACTAAAAAAATAGCTTTAGTTGGATCGAATGAAATAATCTAGTAGTGCCAGACACTAAAAAATAGTTTGCGTATCGAATTTGAATAGCTTCAAAAGGTTTGTACACTAAAAAATAAGACAAGGGCCACATGACACTAAACTATAAGACAGTGCCTATCACCACCAAGTCTTAATTATTCCATATTTGTTAGATGTTGTGATAGAATATTTATATTCTAATATATTTATAATAACAAAAAATAAAATAGATCAAATAGTAAAAGAACATGTTTATTCTACATTTGTAACATGTATGCAGCCGGCAGCCTGCCAAGAAAATTGAGGTTTGTGTTAATTAGTTTGTTCTGTCTATTCTATCTTGATCTTGAATGTCATATTACGGAATACATTTCTTCTGAATTGAAGTCTCTGATAGAGAATTGTGGAGATAGTACTAGATGATGTTAAAAGGTCACAAGGTTTAATTTCGTTCATTGACAAATGTTCAATCAAGTCCCAATAATTATTACAATATGAGATTATATTTACTCCAATAACTATATCATATTTTTATTTTAACTTAGGTCCTGAATAATAGATAATAACTTTACAACCACATGAAGCATATAGTGGCAACTGTTTAGACACTTTTCGGGTTTAATTAATTTAACTGACTAAATCCTAACTTTTCGGGTTTAATTAATTTAATTAAATCAGGTCTAATCAAATGATTACAATAGTATTAGGGTTTACTACAAGGCGGTAGGTGACAATAATAGATAATTAAATCAGAACCGAACACATCTAAAATTAGGATTTCCTAAGTTTAAGTTATTTCATGCGCCTAGAAGGAAACCTCGTGCAATAATGTGTCAAGTCCGAACCCAAGTCCTGATCTCTTCATGAAAACCTCCTGTTTCCATCGGGAGTTATCGGAAGTCCCGATCAAGTCCCGATGAAAGTCCTGATCTCATCGTCAAAACACCCACGCATGCCAACATCGACTCGAGTCGGCTTTGCAACCCCGATCCAAGTCCGTGGATCTCTGAAATTGTTTCCATCGGGACTTATCAGAAGCCCCGATCAAGTCCCGATGAAAGTCCCGATCTCATCGTCAAAACACCCACGCATTCACATCGACTCGAGTCGATTTCTCAACTCTAATCCAAGTCCGAATCTCTCAAAAATAAAGCAAAGAAAACTCTGCATTCAAGGCACTTCTCAACAAGAGCAAACACCACTATTTACGTTAGTATTAGGGAGCAAACTATTGCGTTATGATTATTGGAGAATAAAATTCAACTACTTGTCAAACTTTCAGGGACCATACCAATAATTTATTCTACATACATCATTTTGATTTGAATCAAAATTACGAGTTAATTGTCAATTTGGTCTCATTAAGTGTGATCGAGATGTCATTTGGTCTCATTTAGTGGCAGTGTCGCAGATTTAGTTCCTAATAGCGTACGCAATGTTGGAAGTTGGTCCCAAATGGACGGAGACGTTAATTATTTTCATCTAAGTGTGTCATGTGATTTACACGCACGTCATGTGATTTATTAAATGTTCCGTCCATTTGGAGACCAAATTGTAACATCATTTACACTATGAGGGTTTGAATTTGCAATATGGTACTACAAATAACTGAGACGACCAAATCACTACTAAAAAAATGAGCATTTATGACAAAAATAAAACCGCCACATAAATGTCACAAGGTATGTGACATTACTAGAACGGGTTCAAGACACAATAATCAAGACCCGCAAAATTTTCCGGGTCAAAATTTACTGGCAAGATAGTGACGTTATTGTGGCGTAATAGTTTCCCGGCAAAAATAGTATGACGTTATTGTCACGTTATTTACTAAATGTGTACCTCGAAAATTTCTTGCCTTAAATATTTTTCCCGGGTAAACAATATGCCACTAAAACGTCACAGTATTTGTAAACATATGACATAATTGTGGCGTTATGCTCATAATCTTACAAATTCTTATACATTAACAAATCACATCCTTTTATGTGTGACATAATTGATGCGTAAATGAAATTAATATTATTTATGTGTCATTATTGTGACGTTATACTTTACTTGAATAAATATTTAAATTATTCAAAAAATTAATTGAATTTGTGGTGTCATTACTATGACGTTTTTCAATAATTTAATATTAAATTTCATATCAACATTTAAATTAAATTAATATTATAATATAAACATTCACTAATTTTCCAATTTTCTAATCATGTTTTCTTGAAACATAGTCAATGACATGTATGTGACGTTATATTTCCCTTGAGTAAACAGTTAGATTAAGTAGAAAAATTAATTGAATTGTTGGTGTCATTACTATGACATTTCATAATAATTTAATGATAAATTACATATCAACATTTAAATTACCTTAATATTCTCATATCAATATTAACTAAGTTTTCAATTTTCCAATTACATTTTCTTGAAACATAGTCAATGGCATTTATGTGACGTTAAATTTTACTTGAACAAATATTTAAATTATCCAAAAAATTAATTGAATTGTGGTGTCATTACTATGACTTTTTCAATAATTAAATCATAAATTTCATATCAATATTTAAATTACCTTAATATTCTAATATAAACATTAACTAATTTTTCCAATTTTTCTAATCATTTTCTTGAAACATAATTGATAACATGTATGTGACGTTATGTTTCCACTTGAATAACAATTAGATTAAGTAAAAATGTTAATTGAATTGTTTAGTGTATGGCCTTAGTGTTTTCCACGATAATTTAATCATAAATTATATTTCAACATTTAAATTACCTTAATATTCTCATAACAATATTAACTAATTTTTCAATGTTCCAATTATATTTTCTTGAAACTTAGGCAATGGTGTTTATGTGACAGTTATATTTTACTTGAATAAATATTTAAATTAACTTATAAATTACTTGAATTATTGGTGTCATTACTATGACAATTTTCAATAATTTAATCATAAATTTTATACCAATAATTAAATTACCTTAATATTCTCATGTCAATATTAAAATTATTTGTAATAATTTAGTATGAGACATGAATATGACATTTCACAATAATGAACTCATGTTATCATTATACTATACTCCATTAACATTTTCATTTAAGATGAGATATTTTATATGTTTTATAGTGGTGGGGTTATGACATTGTGTTCGATTTGACCATTCGCTTAAATTTACTGACATGAACGTTAAAGTTACTGACATATCTGGCGGTAGTGTGAAGTTTTGCATTTATTTTGACATTAGTTGGTTAAAGAACAGACAAAATATATAGGTATAACCAGATGACATTAATGCATTTAAATTTTAGGTAGTTATAGCGATGTTTTACATTTGTACCGTATCTGATTTGCGATCGACATTCACATTTCACGTTGACATTTTCAAAGTTTTTTTGTAGTTTAGAATGTCGGGTAGACCTGATATTCAAGCAGATTTGAGCTTGGTAAATTAAAACTGCGTTTATGTTGGAACTTAAAATTCTCGATTAGTAACATATATTTTATACTTTCGTTAATTGGTTTGGTTTGTTAATATAATTATTATACCTAATATATATTTTCTCTCTCGTTGATTAACAGGAAATACCCAAGAAATTTTCTCGTAGATGACAAATAACTTTAAGTGGAAATTGTAAGCTCCGATGATGGAAGAACTTAAAATGTCATGATTGAAAATGGTAGTGCTTATAATAATAGTCAACAACACTCGCGTATTCTTCACGAGGATGGTTGAGCAGGTGTTCAAGCGATAATGCGTGATTGAAGGTGAATTGATGATATTCATTATGTATCGGGAACTTCGGTCCACTGACATTTTGAATAATGTAATAACGTTAGGTTAATTTCGATAATAATATTAATTCGTTAAATTTGAGATGAATACATTTATAATTTAGTAGTAATAGCCGGGGACAATTAGGTTAAGTTAGATCGTTAAGTGGTTAGATAACTTCGATTAAAGCAATTAGGGCGCAAACTCGCATGCGGTTTTAAACTTAGAGTTAAGTAATCTAAGTCTTATAATTTGGGACCATATTTTAGTGTGTAGAGGTTAAAATTATGATTTAAAATTGATTAAAAGGGAGTTAGGTTGAAAAGTGCGATTTGTAAGTTGAGTTATAATTGATATTTTTAGATCTGGGTTGTTAATTATGGACTTGAGGGTTTAAAAATATAATGACTTATAATTTGATATGAAATGTTAAAAAATAACAAAGGTGGAATTAGCGGGGGAATCGATTGGGTTGTGTGGAGCGGGATTATTAATTCGTTATTTTATCGAGTCATTTTAGACTAGTTTAGAAATAGTTCCTTAGAGTTAGTTTATTATTATCTTTCTAGAGACGTAAGTATAGTAGTAGGTCTTGCAGATTATACGGGTGTTTTAAGTTGATCGTGGAAAGGCGATTACCGTGAAGTTTTTGTTCGCGAGAAGGTTTTTGTGGTATTTATATAGGTGAGTACTTATGCTACGGGTGTTACTTTGCGACTACTTTAAATTGTGTGAACATGTCGTGTGGTAGCCTTGATTATGTGTGAATAGTATACATGTTCTTGTAGTATTATTATGTGGTATGATTATGTGAGAATGGCATCACGTGTAATGGTTATGCGATTATGTGTGATTCATTTGTATGAGCATTGATATGATTATGTGATTATATTACGTAGCGTTGAAGATTGCTTGAGGCAAGTAATAGCTTGAACTCCCAGCTTATATTTACGATATTACGTGGCGCTTGTCGCTTGGCTTTTAGTATTGTGACCTTGTCGTGGTTGTAGTGATTCTGCGGTGTGGGATGTTTTAGGCTGTGTGCTTTTAATATTGTTTGAGAGGTGTTGGTTGGGTGTATGTATGACTTTGAGGTAGCTTGAGTATCGAGTTTGACCACATAGTTGGGATGATTATGTGTTAGGTGAGCTCTCGCTCACTTGCCCGGGATATGTGGCTTATTATTAACTATCTTTGTGTATAGAAGTGCAGTTTCCTTATACTTAGTGTATAAGTGCGGTGTGCATATACTTAGCAGGTGTATACGTGGGTTTACCTTATACTTAGCTGTGTATAAGTGCGGTGTGCCCTTATACTTAGTGTATAAAGTGCGGTTTGCACTTATACTTATAGAGATGCGGTGCCTTATACTTAGTGTAAAAGTGCGGTTTGTATGCTTATACTTAGTGTATAAGAATGGGGTTTGCCTTATATTTGAGTGTATAGAGTCGTGTGCACTTATACTTAGTGTATAAGTCGGTTTGCCTTATACTTCGGTATAAGTGCGGTGTGATTATCGATTGGTCCGTTCTGGCGGGTGGGCGGATTGAAGCGTATGCGGCATTAGAGGTTGAGTATAGTGGGTAGGGGATATGAGAGATAGATGGTTTGATAGTAGAGTTATAGTCGTTAGTTGAGTCTCTTGAGAGTTCTTAGTGATTGTGTGCTTTCTTGGAACTTTCTATTATATCTCGTATGTGATGTGCGAGACTTTCTTTGGTATTATGTTGTTGGGTAGTCACGGACATATATACATATTTTACTCATATTTATATGTATTGTCCCTTTGTTAGTGTGGTTTAAGTTTCCCTGTGGTAAGTGGAACTTATTGAGCTTGGCTTACACTCGCTGCTTTGGGCGACATTTCGTTTATTGCCGGGTTGGTAGTAGTTGACGTTGGAGAGTTTGTTAGAGTGGCTAGGTGAGCGTCGGGTGGTGAGGAATCCTGGGTCTCATTTGATGTGTTGTCGACCGATTTTGATTGTTGTATTTTCCTTTTCAAACTTTAGCCTTCTTAGAAGCATTCTTGTTTATTGGAAATGTTGTATATATATATCACAGGTTGGTTGGTTAGATATGGCTTTGATGGATTGTAAATTTTAAAGCTGTTTTATTATTAAGTCTTAGCAAATCAAATTTTTGGAAAGCAGTGGCTTTAAAGGCGAGTCGTCCGTCGGGTTTGGTGATTAAATTGTTCGGGATTATAATATTTCTACTCGGTAGACTGGAATTCTGAATACTTGTTTTAGAGTCAATATTTTTGGTTTAGATGCTATGTTAAGAGCATAATGTTGTTTCTTTTAAATTAAGTTATTGGTCAATTTAATCTTGAATAATCTTTATTTTGTTTAATTTAGAATGACTAGTGTTATTTGTTTTAATGACTACATTGTTATATATAAAAAAATTTAAAAACTATGAAATTAGTATGATGTTTCTTTATACATATGCCTTAAAAATGTCACACTATTTTTACAAAAATAGATATACAACATATTTTAAATTTTTTTGAAAAGTAATCAAAAGATATTCAATATAATGTCTCAAAAATATCATACGTTTGTATTATTTTTAAAGATAGCTTCCAATTCAAAAATATTAACATATGTGATACTCCATTTAATTTATTAAAAGATATTTGATGTAATTTGTTTAATTAATTAAAAACATTAAATATAAATAAACTTGAAAGGTATCATTTGCAAAATTAATTGAACAATAACATAATAAGTTCATGGATTACAATAAAATTAATGTATTACATTAGTAGATAAAATGATACAAATAAGTTTCCAAACACAACTTGTTGGTACGTAGATTGTTGGATCAAGTTTTTAAGAGCTGTCTTTGTCGTGACGGTTGGCATTTATTTGTGGCACGGTTGCTATTTTTCATCTATGACAAAGTGTTAAAAGTAGGGATTAAATTGATTTCTCTCTTTGCAAAGATTTGATTCGAATTTTATTGCATATAAGGGATGCTTGAGTCGTTTGTGAAGATCTCGATGATTTGTGAATCCTCGAAAATATATATTCACTTAGAAGACCAAATTATTGTGATAAAGGCAAGTGTCGAATCGGTTCGGACTTATGTATTATAGAAAAGGTTTTGATGTAGGTAAACACCTTACTTTATTGAACCGAAGCCAAAGGAGCTACATTATATAAAGGCAGTGATATAGGGAATTGAAGAACACCTCACATATTATTTTTTACAAATCATTCGTGTATTCTTGAGAGCAAACATCGGTGTTTTAGTGTAGAGCTTTATTTGTGTTATAAGAACTTCTCTGTCTTGTAATGTATGGTTTTTATAACACATTGTTATAACTTGATCGTTGAAATTGTTTAATCATTTATTATTTAGCCAAGTTGAGCGTTGGGAGAGTGTTGACAAAAAGGGAGGATAGAAGAAGATAGGTAGATCCTAGTCTTGAAGGCTGTTTGGTGTAAATTTAGGGTGAAGTAGAATGTGGTGCATTCGGATGGGAGTCCGCTTCTTGTAATTTCTTAAATGTGTCGTGGTGGAAGTTCTCCAGGCGGTGCCCACCCAGAACTTTAGGTCTTTACGTTAGCGCGTCTTTGGAGTTACATTTCCTTTGTTTTTGCCTAGGTCTTTTATTTTACGGCGTTATTTTATTTGTGCACGTGTGACTAAATTAATCGTGGCTTCGGTTAATTTGGACACTTGGTGGGTTTACTATCGTGTTCACTTTTTCAATTGGTATCAGAGCGGACACACGACATAAAAAGTGAGATCAGAGTGAACGATTGTTATGGAATAAAATAAGGAAGGAGGATCTATCTCTCGACCTCGATTGTTGGATGGAACAAATTATCCATATTGAAAGGCTAGGATGAATGTCTTTTTGAAATTCATTAACTCCAAAACCTGGAAAGCCATAATCTTACGGATGAATGCCTCACGTAAATTGGAAGGAGAAGAACCTACAGTGAGAAGGCTCTTGCTTGTGTAAAGGCCTTTTCATTTTTATGGTGACCAAAATGTGTTCAAAATGATCAGCAAGTGTAGTGTTGCTAAGATAGCATGGAAAATACTACAAACTGCATATGAAAGGACTCTCAAAGTAAGAATGTCAAGGCTCCAACAATTGACCACAAAATGGGAGCGTAACATGGAGAAAGGATGAAAACGATATTTTGCCCCTCTGACACAAGAATTAACGACATGGCTAATCAAGCATTCGCTCTTGGAGAGCCCAAGTCAAATGAAAAGCATGTAAGGAAGGTGTAGAGATCCCTACCAAAAAGATTCGAAAGCAAAGTTCGGCCATTGAAGAAGCCGGGATCGGCGATATCTTTGCTAGATAATAATCTAATTGGCAATCTTACCACCTATGAAATAAAATTTGATTCCACTGAGTTGGTCAAAAAGAAGGGAATTGTACTAAATGCCAGTTGCAATGAAGGAGGTGAATAGGATCTCAAGAGACCTGTGATGTACTTGAGAATTTCAACAAAACCATGAAAAGATTCAGCGAAGCCTTGCTCGGTAAAGATGGATTCGAGGGTGGCGGTGGCGAGCGTTTGCTAGTTGGAAGAAAAATAACAAAACCATAGGAGGGAGCAGCTTCGATTGGGTAGCATAATCGGCCGAGAATCGAGGTAGGGAATACAATGCGAGAGAATGTGAGGGGTGGTCACATTCAAGTGTAGTGTCCAAACTATATTAAAAACATATCGAGGAAGCTATTATACCCATTTCCGGCTACATTGGCTCGATGAAGATGAAGGAAGTGATGATGAGTGAAACACTTTTGTAGCTTTCCTTTACACAAATTCATGAAGATAGGCATCAATCCAACTGATAGGTCACGCACGGCGGCGGTATTAGTAAAGATGAGAAAAGACGTGAGGAACAATTGATAACAAATTATCATATGCTATTTCACAAATGGTAAAATTGACCTGAAACTAGACCGTTGTAGAAGCGAGAAAAAAGCATTTGTCAGAGGGAGGTGGATATGGAACACTTCAGTTGTCAAAGATCAAAAAATTGAGATTGGGATTCTAGAGCGAAAGATTCGGTCCATGACAAGAGGAATCAAGATGATGAACTCTAGCACTAAAAATATTTGATGAACTTAAGGAGAAAGGTAAAAGAACATATCGACTACGGCATTGGATATGCTTGCAAAAGAAGCGAGAAGAAAGTTCCCATTCTTGAAGATGGGTAACAACAAGTCATCAACAAGAGCAGAGGATTCCAAATTTCATAAGGAAGACAATGGGCGATCATTAAACGAAGAGACGAGTTACACGAGAGAATGCGTACGGAGATGCCGTTTTTGAAGAAAGGCCGCATAGCTCCGTATTTTTACAAGGTATGGAAGGAACCCAGACCAAGTACTGCACGTCAAGATGTAGTGGGTAAGGAAGGAACCAATTGTGAGTAATGTGGTGTTTACTTCTCTGAAGGCAACAGCATGGGAAGGATGGTATTTTGATAGTGGATGTTCAAGACATATGACAGGGAACAAATCCTATATGGCCCAAGATAATGCAATGAGAGATTGTATTCTTTTTGGAGGAGGTGCCAAAGGAAAAATCACTAGAAAAGGTTGTCTCAGTGTGGATGGATTGCCAGAATTGGAGCATGTTGTTAGTCGATGGTTTAGATCCAACCTCGTAAGCGTTAGTCAATTGTGTGATGAAGGAATGAAAATTCACGAAGGACCTACACATGTGATGTGAGCAATAGTATGATAAGAGTGATAATGAAAGGTCTGAGATCTCGACAGCTGCTATCTTTTTACACCTCATACAGGGCTATTTCTGAGAATAGAGGGAGGATGTAGAAATGTGGCACAGAAAACTGGGGCATACTAATTATAGAAATATTCAGCAACTCATTTTCAAAAAAGTTGTGAGAGGTCTTCCAAAGCTTGACATCAAAGAAAAAATATGTGGTGAGTGCGAGTTGGAAGCGAGCTAAAGTGTCGCGCTAATTGTTCTGACATGTGGTCCTGACGAGGAATTTTGGGCTAACATATGGATTTGATAGAGCCCGATGCGGTCGAGGCGTGGAGGAAAGAAGTACATACGTATGCGTGGTGTTTACTCGAATATACATGGGTTGAATTCATCACGGAAAAATCCGATGCACTTTGATGCTTTTCAACAACTTGCCATCTGAGAGGGAGAAAGGGCCGTGATTATCGAGATAGAAGTGATAAATGGCAAGAGTTCGAAATTCAGTTCGATTAATTTTGCTTTCGAAGGAATAAAGCATGAATTTTCTTCCCAATCGCTCCTCAGAAAAACGGAATTGTGAAGGAAAAATAGGACTTCTTCATGAGATGTACATGCAAAGAAGAAGATCCTGTGAAATTTTGGGCGAGAAGTTGTCAATCTGCGTACTAAGTTCCCTGAAGCAGGATCATTTCTTGACCGAATTTACAAAATAATACCGTCTATGAAATGAGGAGGGGAGGAAGCTTAATTTCAATATTTCCCGTATCTTTGGTAGTGTTGTTCTATTCTTGTTGGCAGAGAGAACAAGGCAAAAGAATCGTGTAAATGAGATGGAGGCATTTTTCTTGGCTACTCAGCAGCCCAGTCCTTGAGTAGCAAAAATGCACCTGAGTCATAATGGAGTCCATTAATGTTAAAGTTGTTGACGAATCGGCCTCGGAAGAGCAAGAGAGAAACCTAGTGTCACTCGGTGGTCGTGGCGGTCGGGCCCAGTCAAACAAGCGAAGGTCACAAATGTCACTCAGGCGGTATTGGCAGTGGCCATTAAGCCAGCTGCGGGGTGGAAGACTTCGTCAGGTTTGTGAATAAGCTTTGAGAAGAGGTTTATTCTTAAGTAGATTGTTGGATCAAGTTTTTAGAACATCCGTCTTGTCGTAACTTAGATGGCATTAAAATTGTACCGGTTGCTATTTTTCATCTACGATAAAGTATTAAAGCATTAGGGGCATCATGATGTCTGCTTGTAAATATTTCATTCAGAAGATTTGTTCGTATAAGGATCTAGGGATTTTTAAAGATCTCGAAAAGATATTCAAACTTTGAAGTTGTTGTGATAAGGCAAATGTTGGAGTGGGATGGGACTCGTGTGTATTATGGAAAGTTTTTGATATCGATCAAGCCTTACATATATAGAATTACAAAGCCTAGAGGCTCACGCTATATAAAGGCAGTGAATATCAAGGGTGAGAACACCTCATATTATTTTTCTACAAAACATTAAATTGTATTCTTGAGAGAAAACATCGGTGTTTAGTGTAGGCCTATTTGTGTTAAGAAGCTACTACAATCTTGTAATGTATGATTGTTTATAGCAGCGTTGTTATAACAATCGTTGAAACTATTTAATCATTTGATTTTTGCAGAGTCGAAGGCTGGAGAGTGTTGACAAGGGAGGATAAAGATAGGTGGATCTGATGCTAGAAGCTATTTGGAGTAGAACTAGGGCGAAAGTAGAGATATGCGTTGGATAAGTATAGCGAAACTTCTTCGGATCGTAGTGGAACTTCTTCTGGGCGGTACGCCTCCGGAGCTAGGTCTTATATTGTACTTAGGCCCGGGTTATCGTTCGTGTTGTTTACTTTCGATCTTTTATTTATGCATTGTTTTATTTGTGTACTGTGTGATCAAATGTCATTGTGAGTTAATTTGAACCTTGTTGGAGTTCTGATCATGTTCACTTTTTCACAACAAAAACAAGGCTAAATATAGGGAGGAGGTGGACCCGGCGAAATACGTACTTAATTTGCATATATGGGATCTGTCGAGGGAAGTAGAGGATGGTCGAATGGTCGGCGTTTGGGGTTTAGCGAAGTTTGAATGAATAAGCTATAACCCCATGCAATCCTCACTTTTCTACTAGTATATATCTATGATGGAGTTGAAAATAAAAAAGCATCTAGAAGAATAAATTGAAAGTGAAAAATTCTAGAGGGGAAAGATAGCACCTTTGAAGGCAAATCAAGCTGGATACCAGCTACATCACCTGAAGTAGCCGTTGTTAATAGAAGCTTCGTGAAA
Organism: Lithospermum erythrorhizon; assembly: GCA_019722365.1. NCBI lineage: Eukaryota > Viridiplantae > Streptophyta > Magnoliopsida > Boraginales > Boraginaceae > Lithospermum > Lithospermum erythrorhizon. The sequence continues at coordinate 231,950 of JADFUC010000200.1, read as the reverse complement.
TGATGGTTGCTCAACAAAATCAGTTCAACCAGTCCACTTGTTAGTGGTTCCACAGTAGCCACTCGTCCTTTTAGTAGTTGCAACATGTATATTTTGCATTTTAGTTGTTTAAATGTGACTTAGTATCTGGCTTGTTTAGACTATGACTTGTTTAAATATATATTGGTACTTGTTTTTGTTACTCAGACTTGTAGTATCTGCCTTGTTTAGACTTTGACTTGTAATATCTAGTTATATTGGTTGGTTTATGGAGAAATATTTAGGGTTGGTTAAATATTTTTTTCATTGTAGTTGTATGTAGCGTGTACATGATGTTTATGTGGCGTTTTTGAGCTATAATATTTATGTGAAATTTTTAAAGATGAAAACCATATTACTAAAGACACGAGACAAGCGAGAAAGTCATTTCATTCCCCACTTTTCTACAAAAGTCATTCACTTAAACCTAAAAGCGAGTCTAATTTTCAACCGTCAATTTGGTTCATAAAATGTGAAGATTTGGAAGCTCTTAATACTTCTCACTTCATTTAAATGAATTTATTTGAAGAATTATTGAAAGATACGTTACCTCGTCGTTTAATTTTTCAAATAATTTTATTATATAGTAGAGAATAATAATATATGTTATATATATTGTACATAAATTAGTTATGCCAATTAAATTTATACTTGTATGTTAGTTCAAATAATAAATTAGTGTAAATAATAAATTGGTTTATTACTTAGGCTAAATTAATAATAAATATGTAATTACTGATAACAGCAATAATATATATATGTACTACATTTGTTAAAATATTGGTATGGCGGGATACAAATCGTCTTTGGATGTATATGGCGTAACCATGATGGGTCATATAATGAAAGATACCATAAAAGTGTTAAAAGTTTAACTGCCATTGTGTGAAAGCATGCTCGTGCAATTGGAGCCAATAATGGAATTAGATGTTCGTGTAGTAACTGTCAAAATATTTATGTTTTAGATTGGAAAGAAGTTGAAATGCTTATATGTGAAAATTACTTTGTTACGAGATATGAAAGATGGGTATACTATGACGAGACACATGAATCTAACGATATTGAGGATATGGGTATGGGACCAAGTGATGTAACCGAGACAACAAATTTCAATGAATTTGAGAATATGGTGAAGGATGTGGTAGGGATCTTCGATGATAATGACGATGAAGATGATATTGCTAAAGATCCAAATATTTCAGCAGTAGAATACTACCGTTTGATGGAGGATGCAAACACACCTTTATGGGATGGATGCACTACTTTCACTAAGTTAAAATTGGCATCAGAGTTGATAAACCTAAAATCAGAGTCTAGGATTTCACAACATCATTTCAAGGTAATGTTACAAATCATAAAAGGCTTGACCCTAACGGAGGAGCTATAATTCCAAATTATATTTATGAAGCCAAGAAAGTGTTAGGACCTCTTTTTCTAACTAAGAATAAGATTCACGCTTACGTGAACAATTGCATGTTGTACTATAAATAATATGAAGACTTAAAAAGTTGCATTGGGTACTCGAGCACCATTCTGAGCCTACATGGCTTCGACGACTCGGCGTGTTCCATGTAAGGTTTTTTATTTGCCTTTGAGAGATCGATTGAAACATCTATATATGTCTCGTAAAATAGCCAAAGATATGACATGGCATCAGAGGACCAGAACAAGGCCCGGATGGTGAGGCTTAGAGCGTTCGATGCTCTTTTATCGATTTTCAAGTGAATAACGTAATGTGAAAAGTCGGGTATGTGCGATGGATTCGATCCGCTTTTGGCGAGTTCGGTAGATAGTCGTTCTTGTTGGTGGTGTGTCTGATTGCCTCAGTTTACGTATGAAAGAACCGTAAGTGTTCATGTCTTTGATTATACCAGGCCCGAAGAGTCTAGGGCGTGATATAGATGTATTTTTAAGGCCATTGGTGGATGAGTTGAATGATTTATGATCATTTAATTTGTTAACACGTAGGATTAAATACAAACAGCAAAATTTCCAACTTGGTCTTTGTCCATATTCTTGTCCATATTGTATGGAAGCTTTGGGTGTTTTTGGCTAAGAAGGGGAAAAAAACATAGTTGGTTTGATTGTCATTTATCCGTTTCACTCGAGCGATCCTTGAATATAAAAACCAACCCAGAGCTTTCATGAAAGTAGGAGACTTGGCCTCGAGATGCGTGAGGAGCAAACTGGAGATGAGTTATTTGATATGATGTCCCAACTAAATCCAAACGTGTTAGAAATTACAACGGTAGGAGCATAAGACATATAGTTGTGATCGACTTCGCCAATTGGACAAAGAAGAGCATAAGGGCTTCCATACTTTAAGCTAAAATCAAGAATATCGATTTCATGTAATAGAAAAACAATGGTGAAACTACTTCTTCATGTGAGAAAATGAAGGACCTTTGAGGTATGAAAGAAGGATCTTGAAGACGATAAATGGGACTTTTTGTACATGGCTAGGAATGGAAGGCATCAAACCAAAAGCAACATACGCGACACGAAACAGCAAAAGTCGATGCGTAGTTGGCTAATCCAAATTAAAAGCGTGATGGATATACTTGAACTTTCTGAGTGTGTAGGTTTGTGCCAAGTTCACCAGGGGGCTTAAAGACTATCATGACAGTGGTATAAAATGATAACCTGCTGCCAGCGTCAGAACACACCCACCGAAATAACATGCACTACCAAAGCGGCGCGAGGGGTGTCGTTCGGGGTGAGTGCTTTACTGCTTCCATCGGCTCAAATATATTTTCGTTTCTATAACATTTATTTCATATATATATAATTATTAAATTTAATACAATAAATAATATTACATAATTTTTTAGAATTATATTTTAATAATTTTAACCATTTTAATCTTTTAAAAATATTTAATAATATTTTATAATTTTATTTCATATATATTTTAAAAGCTATATTTTTAATAGTATATATATTTTTTAATTTAAAATCATAATATTTTAATAGTAAATAATATTAATTTTTTAATACCTACAATATTATTAAATCCTTTCGAACTTGATAAATACATAATGTGAAACATATAATTAAAAAATACAATAAAACATAATAAACTTGAGATTTTTAAAAATCTACTCGAGTTCCAATTTATTCCAAATTTGACCGGATAAAAGGTTGTAAACAAGCGATATTTCTTTGGTGTCGAATGACCTGAAACCACAAACTCTGTTATGAGGCTTCGAAAAAATAATAATTAGTATATTTTTTTTGTAGTATTGTATAATTTAAAATAGGTGAAAAAATTAACGACCAACATTTGTATTTACGTCAGCGCCAGTAGTAAATGATGAAACCACTTTTCGGTGGGGCCCGCTTTAGTCTTAAAATCATTTGGTGTCATCAATTTTTCATGGGTCACATGAAGTGTAATTTAACTTGATTGATCTCTTTGTGTGAAAATGATGTCTCTTACGACACTGGTGATCATATGCTAAAGTCATGACATTCATATACTTGGCGTTCAAGTGATTCATGTTACTGACACCTTCACGAAACCGGTTTGGAAATATCACAGGGATTGTACACTTTTTTAGAGGCGTTCGTGCTTATTGCTTAGGTTGGTATATCCGGACATTGGGCATAATATTGTTGAAACTTTGTGCAAGTTAGAGAATATCTTTCTATTGGGTTTTATACATATACAAACAGTTCTAAACTATCGGATACTAATCCCAGAATGTTACAGATTGTACAAAAATAATAAATGTATGAACTATAAATTATGTACATTTTAACTGCCGGTAAACCATGTATGGGTAGCGAAAAATAACGGTGGGCGGCGAAAAATGGTGCTCCACTGATACTTTCGGCGTAGAGTATCTACAAGATAGTCGCTGACAAATTCTGAACTTCTTCGATGCGTTTTCTTGAAACTTGACTTTAGAAGTATATAAACTTGGAATAAAAGATGAAAAGAAACCAGATTCTTTTTCAAGGGGAGGTTAAACTTTTTAAAATTGAAGGGAGGAAAGAGTTTTGGAATTTCTACTTAAATCAAATTGTGAGTTGTGTGTTCCTTATTATGAAAATAACACTTAATATAATAATATTGTAGGAGAGTTTAGTGAATAAAACTCTCAAATTCTGCATCCAGCACAAAACCGCCACTAAACCATCCCATATCCTAGACCAGATTTTTTACTGAATGTTTCCTTACGTGTTTTTACTTTACATATAGGGAAGTTTATAATACATTTATTATATATAGTTACGGTTTCTTGTTTGTGTCACGACCTTTTAGGATGGATCGACAAGAAAAATATATTAAACAATATTAACCGACTATTGTATTAATATATAGATTACGAGCGGACCCTAAATTCTAAATATTAACTATCCATCAATTAATATATATTGAACTTATATATTATGATTAAACAAGTCGGTTGTACAATCAAATTGTTCAACGGGCATTTTATGAGATCGATTATACCATGGATTTCAACAGCTTTCCACTGCGTTATTATTTGCTTGATAAGAACATTTACATATTTCATTTGCCATATGAGAGGCGTTGATGGGTGGTAAATTATACTTACAAGTGGATGTATCCTTTTAGTTGTGAATAAATAGTATATATATATTACATACAATATTTTTTAAGGTGTAAAATTTTAAATGATTTTGCTTGTAATAACAGTCTGCTTGGAAGGAAAAAGCATATGGTTCGTCAAAAAGCGCATGTTGAAGGTTCAATATGTGAGGCATATTTCACTACGAGGAGGCTCGTCCGCTTTGTTTGATGTACTTCGGCGTGCGGACCCATTACCGATAGATACGATGATGGAGGAGAAGAGGTAGATGATGGGCGATTGTCATTTATATTGTCACCCAGTACCGGCCTCTGACCATGTTGAAGGAGATATTTGATGAATAATGATAAAGAGTGGGAAACTTCACGTGCATGTACATGCTTTGTGCGATATGCGGAAGTGACAAAAATATTTAATATGGTCTAACTACGATTTATTTGTTGGTAACTACTTATTTCATTAAATCTATAAATACTAATTCCTTGGTAATTCAATAATGATACTTTACGTGATAGTTAGGGGCAGTTATCTGAAATGACTACTAATCAAAGGATCAAATGGTTAATAATCTTGCTCCTGACATGAAATTATGTATATTCTGTAGTAATAATATTTTTAACTATTTAAATTTCATTTACATTTCGATTATGGTTAAATTATTATAAACTAATTGATGCATGCATTTTGTAGGTTCAACGTAATATGGAAAATGTTAGCAATGACTTTTACGCAGCTCTTTGGTGAGAGGAAATAAATAAGTCTGAGGGATACCTTGAAATGGGTTCTCTTGACACACGAGGAAATGGTGGGGGAATGTCTACAAACAATAGTGGTGTTTGTGTGAAGGGGTCTTGTTATTGAATGCGTGACCATGTTGACTACTACGGAGTTGTTCGAAGTATAGGAGTTGAATATAACGGTTTGAGCAGTAGGTTGTTTATTCAGTGTTATTGGTTCGATACCCGAGAGGTGGATGTGGAGTGCGCCCCCAGAATGAGATAATGCATATAAAAATCAAGGAAAAGGTTCCGCAAAGGAATGATCTTTTTATCCCTTACCTCACGAGCCTTGATAAATTAATTACTACTGTCGACTTTGTGTCGGATGACAAAACATCTTTAATGGGTGGTAGCCGCGAGGCGTTTGCGAGGTGAATTGATTCGACCCGATATTAAGATAGCGATGTCGAGTTCTTTAGGAAGAAGAGCGGCAGTGCGATCTTCGTTCAGCAGCGCGAGGCCCAGATAATGATAATATTCTTGTGACACCGGGTTTATATGACGATGATGATGACGAAGTCCCGCCATTATTTACAAATGAAGATGAGGAAGAAAGCGAGAGCAGAGTATGATATGAGAATGACGAGGATTATTAGTTTCATTATTTAAATGTAATAAATGTTATCATTAGTGCACGTTATCTAATTGTACTCATTCAATATTTAATTTCTAAACTGAGTTATTTGACATATGTATTCTACAATTTGAGGTATATTAGAAGCGAGGAGTTTCGTTGCATTTGCGGGAATTTGTTTATAGTTTTTTGAAAAATTTTTGTGCTACCTCGTTTTTGTGACGTTATGTAATTATAACATTTATATAATGAATTCATCAATAGAAATAGATTTCCAGAATGACATGTCTATGACGTTATGGAATTTTCATAAATATATTTATTTACGTTGTGGCATTTTTGTGACGTTTTTGAATTTTACCTTATAAAATTTAGAGCTATAAAATATAAAATTATAAATAAACTTATCTAATGTGACATGTGTGTGACTTCAATGCATTTTCATGAATATCTTAATTTATAGTGTGTCATTCATGTGACGTGTTTGAATTAGCACCACAGAATATAAAAGGCATAAAATTAAAATATAAATAAATTCATTTGCCATTGACATTTAAACTGACGTTATGATATTTTCATAAATATCTTAAATTTACGTGTGGCATTTATGTAGCGTTTCAGTCTCTCTCTAAGAAATTTTTGAGTGAGCGGAAAATATTATTTTATACTATAGCAGAAGTATGTAGTTTCATGTGGGAAATTTCAAAATAAAAGTGAAATTTGATAAATATAACACAACAAACTCTTTCTTAAAGGTAATTTTTTCTTTCGTTTCTCTCTTATATGTAATTTTCTTTTAATTTAATATGTGATTTCATGATTGTTTGTTTGCTTAATATTGCTATACTAACTTGTCTCTTTTTTATGTAGCAATTCAATTATATTTGAGGTATATTATATGTTTTCCATTCTTCTTTATTATGTATCAAATGTAATGTTTATATTCCCAACTTGTGTATTGTTTGGATGTAATGAAATCAAAATATACTTTCATGAGTTTAATCTTATATTTTAAATTTTCAATTTACATTGTTAACATTAAGAGTTGTTCATTTAAATTAAGTTTAATGTTCTTTGGTTCATGTTCGTTTCTTTTAACTGTCTAAATCATTTTTTATGTTTCTTTTCCATTTTATTTGATTAATATATATATTATTTAAAATTTTGTTCTATATATTTGAGCAATCTGCCCAATATCAATTTTTTTTATTATATTACATGAAGTGACGTTCTTATGGCGTTCATGATAATGAAGTTCGTGACGTTCATATGGCGTTCTAGTTAAATATATATTTGTTTTTTTTAATTCGTATTAATTGTGTGACGTTATTGTATAGTACCTCTGAATTTAGTTATTATTATATTTAATTAATTATTTAACTTTCCATATTATGGGAGTAACGTGTTCTTAAATACTTTTGATCGTGTGACGTTATTGTATCGTATCTCTAAATTAAGTTATTATTATATTTAATTAATTATTTCTTTAATATTAAGTGTCTGACGTATTTGTCCTTGGCTTGTTTTTGGTGGAGTGTGTACGTTATTGTATCGTACTACGAATTTAGTTATTATTATATTTAATTAGTATTTTCTTGATAATGAGGTGCAGCGTGTTTGTGGCGAATATATTCACGATTGTGTGGCGTTATTGCCTCGTTATAATGATATTTAATTATACTAAAATTAAGTGTGTTTGCATTAGTAAGTGTATTTACTTAATTAAGTGTGCGACGTTTTTTACCCACATTTGGTAATTTAAATTATATTAATACTAAGGATATTTTCTTAATTAAGTGTGTTCATTTAAATTAACACATGCATAGTGTGGCGTTTACATACTCGGTAATTTAGGTCAAATTCTTGGCGTTTATCGATGGTTATAGCCGGGTTAGGTAAATGGTGGCGTTTACTAATGTCATAAACATCTTACTAGTTTTTAAGCGCTGACGTATGCGTGACGTGTAATTTTTATGCGGCCTTTAATAGATAGCGTTATTAGTTCGCATAAGCGTCATTTATCCCTATCTGGCGTGTATATGACATTTTTCGCGTAGCATTAACCAAAATATGTAGTGGTGAATCGTGCGCTGCGGTTCTGTTTCTTTGAAACTAAAGCTGATAGTGCTTTGATAATTAATATGTAAATACTCCTAATAATAAGTTCATTTCGATCGGACAAAATACCCTGTTAAATCTTTAGGAAAATCTCGAACTGACACCAAAAACACGTTGATAATAAAAAGTTAGCTAACATTCAATGGGTAGTAGAAAGAATCAAATAGTCATGCGGTGATCGAGTTATTTTAGCTAATAACGTTAGTGATATTTGATGTCATTTGTAAAATATATTTATATATACATATATATTTCATCAAATATTGTATAGTATATTCTGTGACTTTAGCTTCTTTTAGCTATTTAAATAGGTCTTTTTACAAACGCTATCTATGTTTTTTGTTGATTAGCACTTGTGTCTAAGTTTTCACTTAAATAACGCTTTTAATTTTTTAGTTAATATAATAAATGAAAAATGTAAAATAAAATAAATTGCATCGTGTTTATACTTGAAGTGCTCTGGCTAGGATAGGTTGAATAGCGCTTCTATGAGCGTTATATAGTTATCACTTAAATAGCGCTTCAAACCTTTAATAGCACTTTTTAAACTCCTATCTAAATTATTATAACGGTGATTTAAATTTTGTTTAAAAGTGCTATATAAGATTGAAAAGAATGAAGCACCATACAAGATTAAATCTAAAGTAGTGTATATATATATACAACGAAGTACTTAAATTAAAAATTTAAAGTCAATCATAATGGAGGAAGTATATATTATAATAATTTCATTCCAACGAAGTACGTACTTAAGTTTACAATGTCATATTCAGTTATTAAAATTATAATTATATATAATATTGGTATTTTTCACGTGTTATTCATAAAACACTCAGAAAAGTCCTTTTCTATTCAAAATCTAGCCCTATATAATGGACTCTTAACTACATTTCAAATGCATAAATCAATATATACATTGCAAAACTCAATTCTGATAACAAGAAACCTCTTCCTCAAACTTTATTCCATTAAAAAAAAAACCATGTTAGGGAATCAAGTTCATCAATACCCTCATCAAGCAACGCAAACCCTAATCCCATGGCAGAAACCTTATTTATTATCCGGCAGCGGCGGCAGTGGTTGCTCCGCCATCCTTTCCACCACCACTAGGCCGAGATCTCTCGCCGGAAAATCAAGAAATGGTGTAAAAGTTCTTCGTCGGAGTAATAATGTAACTAATAATAAACAAATAACCAAAGCTACCTTGGTTATTCCCACCGAGACAACTAAGCCTGTTTCTGTGAAAGCAATTGTGATTGCTCAGAAGAGTGATGGAGGAATACTCTCAATTCTTTCCGGACTTAAGAATTCTTTAAGTGACTTGCTTGGGAAAAGTATTCTCCTTGAGCTTGTTGCAGCTGAACTTGACCCTAGTAAGTATATGTAATTTGACGTGGTACAGTAGCACATCTTGAACAAATATTAACGGAAAAAATATTAGACTTGTATAATGAAAGATTTTGCATTTATGACAGGATGCTAATTACTAAATTTTTCTTGAAATAAGTGATTTATATATAATTGGATGATAGGTTTAAACTTTATCCAAAGTTGAGGTGAGGTCATCGTCCAACTGATATCTTTTAAGCTTCGTTACGAATTGAATTTGTTTTTTGTCTAAGTTTTCCATAGAATGGGATTTCCCTCTATTATTATAATTTCGTATTACCATGCATTCTTATCTTATATGGATTATTAATTAGACTTCAGATAATATTATATGCACCTTTATGTAATGTTACATCACATATGCTGTGCTATGCAAATCAAGTAGAGGATGAAACATGGAAAAAGTATCTTAACATATCGAAACCGAAATTGACAAAGTCAAAATACTGTATTTTTAACTATATGATTTATTATCAAATATATATAAGTTTTGTTTTTATATATTTTGTATTTGATTTGGTCCCCACCAGGCCACCTTAATTTAAAAAATCCTCACTGAACGGATTCTAAATTTGTTTCTTATTAGTAGATCGAAGATATTTCGGAAAAGACATAAAAACGAGATATGCTAATAATAATCATGCATATATAATCCTTAAACTCATCAGTTAAATTGTACAATAACTTATTTACAAGATAACTCACAAGTTAAATTGTTAAGAATATGGTTTATCTCATTTCAAGCAGCAGGGGGGCCATTCGAGATGATGAAATAATTTTATTTAAATAAAAGGCGGCTGTCTTTGAATTAAGAAAATCTTTAAGAGTAAAAAGCATCATCGATTACAAATAATGAAGAAATTTATTTATGGGACCTTGTTACGAATTAAAGGAAAAAACTTTTAAAAAAAGAAAAGCGTCAGTATATGAAAATAAAAGAGAACCACTTTGCTAAAAGGAGTTGAGCTTCGCGCATTTTTTGTGTCATTGTGTTCTGGAATTACTCAAAATGCCGACTTTTAAGGCTACGCTAATATATAAAATAATAGGCCCCTCTTAATTTAAGGCCCTGTACAAAAAATCCCTTGAAACATTGTCATAGACGTTGTGGTTAAGAACTTTTGTTAATAACTCACCTAATATATACGGATTAATTAGAAATGATTTTTTTTTTTTTGAGGAAGAATGTTTTCATATCAGAGTAGATCGAGGCAAAGGAAGCTTCACGTATGGAGGCGGGTGATATCGATAAACTAGTAGTCTTGCATTAGAAATATTTGATTTCCTAGATAACTACTAACAAGAATGTACTATGTACTTCTCTCCATATTAACTAGTTTTCCTATCTTTTACTTCTTCGCCATATTAATATACGACGGTTGTTTGTCATTTTACTATATATTATTATCAATAATTCTCAAACTCGCCCACAGTGGTTGGTTTAATAAAATTAAAAATAACAAAAAAATCTTGGCAACCTGAAAGTCACAAATTTGATATTCTCAGTAGTCTCCTTTAAGAAGAAGATTAAGATTTGTAAGAACCCTTAAACACTCAAAAAAAAAAATTTAGGCATACCCTATCCTTGGACTTGGTATACTATCCCCTTGTCCTAAACTTTTTTCTTATAAAAAAAAATTGTCAATAATTCCTTAAAAGTTTTAAAATTTTATTTCATATATCAAATAATATTAGATATAAGAAAATTTAATCTTTAAAAATTCTCCCAAAAGGGAAATAAGTAGTGGTAAATGTCATTTTTGGAATAACGTCATTTCATTTTAATCAATTTTCCGAAATTCAAAACTATGAGACAAAATATAGAATTTGAGAACTTCCAAATATGGCTGGTTATCAAAAGTCATATTACCAATTAAAATTGTTAGACCCGCAGAAAAAGATATTTTCGTTTTTTGTTAACCTGGTGGAAATTTTTGGTTATCTCACCCACACGCAATTGGGACCATTTATATATCTCTCACCCATTATTGTAGCATGTATGTGTATTGTCCACTACTCCTTAATGATATAAATGGTTATAAAAAATTTACGATATACTCCCAGTTTAAAAAAAAAAAGATTTCTATCTAATTGTAAATTTTGATGATTAATTTTTAAATTTAATTTTTAATATATTTATTTGTGTATATATTGTACGGAATATAATATTTGGTGAAAAATATATAAAAATAATAGTATTTCAATCTATTTTATTATTAACATCAGAATTTTGATTTAAATCAATATTATATGTTAATTAATATTATAAATTTTAATGAGTATTTGATAAACTAATCGAAAAACAAAATGAACCAGTATCCTTTTGAAATAGATGTATTATTGTAATATTCTGGTCTCAATCTTCTCTCCAAAATTTGCATAATCTTCATTATTTTCTCATGATGTGTATGTGATAGTGTTTCAAGCTCACATCCATACTAATATATATATACCGGCCCCACCTAAAGGTTGGTCTAGTTTTATTTTATTTGGATCTCAAAAGTAACAAATTTTGTAGTTTTTGGTACACAAAACTTTGATTTCAATAATAACTATTAAGTTAATATATATATATATATATTATATATAGTACAACACATAAGAATGAGTTCTAAATTTTATTCAACATTAGAAAAAAGTGAGTTCTAGATTTAAAACATGACAATTATTCTAAGATGGAGGGGTTTACCGGATGTTTATTATTAGTGTGGTCCAGATTCAATTTGGTTATCAATAATGGTACCGTTGAACATTATTCATTCAGTCCCCGTTAATTTGTTGCCAACTTTTGAGATGGAATGTGTCGGAGTATTAATATTGAAATTGGTATCTTAATAATATTTTAAGAAGTTGTAACAATGCATCATGGTATGCAAACATATGGAATATTATTGTTACCTTAGTCACGATAATTGTCGATTGTTTAGATAGATTTGGCTTTTTTGGAACTGATGAAGGTGAAATATTAGTCAAGTTTTAATTTTTAAAAATTTCCATACATGACAAATTACATCTTTGTGTCTATATAAATTACTCATATTAATTAATTGTTTTGATTTGAATGAACATTTTAAGTTGGCTTTTAATTTGGAAAAGAAAAGTGTGAAACCATGATACTGAGTAGCTAGGGGTGCCAATCTAATCGGTGAGTCGGCCAGAGCCAGAGCAAGAAAATAACAATTTTTTAGACAGATCGGAGCAGAGGCAGATTTAGGTTAAATCGGAGAGAGCAGGCTAATTTAGGTTCGGCCTTTGAAATAGCAGAACCAGGAAGGCAAATAGAGACAGATTCTAAATTTTGTGTAGATTTTTTGATTTTATTTATTATCAGCACTTCGAGATCTTGTAGTATTTAAGTAATACGTTTTAAGGAATTTAGATTTAAGCTTTTTATTCCATTATTAGTATAATGAAATAAAATATATATAAATCTTTCTAAACTAATAATATAGAAATACGAAGATAATATAAAAACAGTGATGTATTTTGAAATAAAAATCAACAAATTGTTACATAGATTAAAATAGAAATATCATTTGAGTACATCATAATTTTAGTCCAAGTGTTCAAAATCATATACATAAATTCCCCAAATAACATTTGTGTTAATATTGGGACTTACTGTATATGCTGTAATGCGTAATTTCCATGTATAATGTCCTAAAATATAGGAGTTTCATCCCTTTTTTAATAAATTGATATGTACTCCGTATATATGTGTTACGAATTGATATATGCCATTTCGGTCTCTCATATTTTTTGTCTCGTGTTGACCTATTTTGCTATAGAAACTGGAAAAGAGAAGGAAAGAGTGAAAGCCTATGCACAACAAAAAGGCTCTGATGACAATGATGAAGTGAAATATGAAGCAAAATTTGAGATTCCTGCTGATTTTGGGACAATAGGAGCTGTAGTGTTTGAAAATGAACACAAAAATGAGATGTTCATCAAGGAAATAGTCATCGAAACTGGTTTGCCAAGTGGACAAGTTACAATAACTTGTGAGAATCTTGGAGTCCCTCCAGCTCATGACAATCAGGGGAGAAATTTTCTTCTGTGAGTTCTCGAGAATAAATATTTCACTAAATCTAAAATCATTTGCTTTAATGATCGAAATTAACAATTTTTGATGTTTAACGGAGAGAAAATTGTCAAAATAATGGTACTAGAAAAGATGTACTTTAGTCTCTCTTTCTGTTAAAATTTAGTATTTATCAAAGAATATCACTGTCACGATAGTGATTAGAAAGGAAATGGCTCACGCTTTTGAAATTCCCACTCTTGAGAATTCGAAATTTGGTGACACGACAAAGAGGAGCCCAAAATAAACTTTTATATCGATTACAAAGGGGAGACAACTGTCACCAGGTAAATATTGGTGTGTTAAAAGGTAAGCTTATACGTATTATTTGGGATCATTTTAATAATTATCTCTTTTAACTAACTTAGACAAGTTTTATTTCGATAATAGTAAATTAGGTAAACATACTAAGAAGTATATTTTAATACATTTTTTACAACATAGGCGACTTTTAATTTAAAATTTAAAATTCAACATAATATCGATTTTAAAATGTGCTGAATTTTTTTATTGAAGAAGGGAGGATAATAATCATGTGGTCTAATAGTTAACATACTGTCTTAATTAGATCATGAGTTTCTACATTGCATGTTCGATTCCTCTCATCATATCATCAATATTTGTGTGGCTATGTGGAAAAACTAAAGGCTAGGTAGAATTACATGATGAGGGGAATATACTCCACACTACTGAGATATTGATGGCTTGGTTTATTAGCGATTGGTTCAAATCAACTACTAAATTATTCTTTGTTTTTAAAAAATATAAGAATTTATATATTTAGATTGGATTTTAAAATCTTCGTAATATTAATTTTTTAATAATATAGTTTAAAAGAAACAATTAAAAATCAAAATTATCTAGATATGTTGGAAAATAAAATTTAAAAATTTATTAAGAAGGTAATTTTTTATACTACTTCAACAAATTTAATACTAATTTGATGTTTCTTAATCAGATCAAAGATTCCTTGATTCTTTACAAAGTGAAATGAATTACTAAAGAAACTGAGAATGTGATTCGAAGAAAACTGAAATATAATATCTTGATCAAGATTTGACATAATAACTATTTTAAGAAAAGATTAAAATATACAAGAACATTATTTTCATGCTTCAGATTGGCTGGTATTTAATTCATACATCAATTGTTTGTTAGCCTTCATAGTCTAGAATTTTAATATAATAACATGTGAACAATGATGTGAAGACAGTCATATTTTGCCATCTTAACCACTCCAAGTGAAAGACTCAGTTTATAGAGAGAACTGAAAATACTTAGGAGAATTGAGAGGGTGAAAGGTGAGATTAAAAGGCTTTCAGGGAGGATCTATGATTATGATGTCTACAATGATTTGGGAGACCCTGATAATGATCCTGACACTGCAAGACCAGTGCTTGGTGGTTCCAAAGAATACCCTTATCCAAGAAGGTGCAAAACTAATCGCCCCAAAACAAAAACTGGTATGAAATTATCCTCCTTTATTTATTGAAATATTTATATTCTCTACCAGTTTAATTTGTGACAATATGATGAGTTGGTTGTGGATCACATATAATAATGTTGGGTTCGTTGATACTGGTCTTATTATTTACTAGCT
This sequence comes from Lithospermum erythrorhizon, assembly GCA_019722365.1. NCBI lineage: Eukaryota > Viridiplantae > Streptophyta > Magnoliopsida > Boraginales > Boraginaceae > Lithospermum > Lithospermum erythrorhizon. The sequence continues at coordinate 216,832 of JADFUC010000200.1, read as the reverse complement.
AGTGTGTTGTTAGTGCTCTAAATAAATTAAAATTAGACTATTGTCCAAACTTTTCTTATCTTTGTTCAAGAAAATTAACATTATAAAGGACGGATAGATCAGATTATCTTAAAAATCGGTAGCCTAATATTGGATTTATAATGAAATATTTTTTACTCCAAAAAAGTTAGATATCATTTCTATAAGTACTGTGTAAATGTCGCAAACAGGACTCACAAAAATGCTAAGATGACACTTAACAAGTGCTCTTTTAGTTACATTAGATACAGGACATAACTCATATTAGTGCTATGTTAGTTGAATAGGATAGATATAGGATTTTCAGAGGCATTAGTTGAATAGGATAGATATAGGATTTTCAGAGGCACTTCCTTCTAATCTCAAACAACGTAACACTTTTAAGAAATCGCCTAGATAATAACAATTGTTTAAGATCCATCTTAGACAAATGTTGTGGTAGTACCTGATCTAGCTTAAATGGTGCTTGTGAAGTGTTATCTAAACAATCATAATGGTAGCTTAGCACTTATTATAAGCGCTATTTAAACTTCAAAAAATGTGTTACCTGAGTACCTGACCATTATATTCTTTATTAAGATTCCATGTTCAACAAATAAAACTGGCTTCTAAGAATTATTGCAGCCATTAGATGATAATTTATTATGATTTTTTTCTACAGACCCATTATCTGAAAGCAGGAGTTCTGACATGTATGTACCAAGAGATGAAGCCTTTTCAGAAGTGAAGGGCCAAACATTCTCTACAAAAACAGTGTACTCTGTGATACATGCTGTTGTACCAAATGTTAAGGCCACCATCATGGACATTGATGAAGGATTCCCATATTTTACCTCCATCGATTCGTTGTACAACGAAGGTGTCCATCTTCAGGCGATTGAAGGGGGCAACGTTATTACAAACATTCTGCCAAGACTTGTTAGGACAGTTACAGACTTGGGAGCCAACGTCTTGCGATACGAAACCCCTGAAATGATTGACAGTAATTCTTTATCACCTCAAATAGTATCTCAATTTTAATGTTGAAGGGACATTATAGATTCTTATATCTAACAATTCTGTTTTTATTTGTGCAGGAGATAAGTTTTCATGGTTTAAAGATGAGGAATTTGGTCGTCAAACTATAGCAGGGTTGAATCCTTGCAACATCCAATTGGTCACGGTACGCATTATTATAATTCTCTACTTTCTATGTTCTAATAAGTGTTCTGATGGACAAAGTTGCGCATCTAAAAGCAAAATATTTTGAAGGGTAAATTCTAATAACTAAACTAAATTCTTTGAAATTCTAACATAAATGAGTAAAATTTGGATACTTCAATCTTTAATATAATTGAACTCATTTTTACTCTTCAAGCTTAAAACAAATGAGCCAATTGATTACTCTTTGAATCCTATATCTAAGGATACAACATTCAAAAGTTAAATTAATGACTTCTTAAAGAAATTGTTGTGCTATATATTATTGTCAATTTATTGTACTATATCCCGAGTATGTTGTAAAGGTGCTAAATATTTCAAAATTAAATTTCAGGAATGGCCAATAAAGAGTACACTTGATCCATCTGTGTATGGGCCACAAGAATCAGGAATCACTAAGGAGATAGTTGAACGAGAAATCAGAGGTTACACAACCCTTGAAGACGTAAATCAAGACACAACTAATCACTTGATTGATATATTAATAACAATATTATTCATATTTGAGTTTCTAACTTTTCATTGACTTATTATTTACTTCATATTATTATATAGGCCATTAAACAAAAGAAGTTATTTATCATCGACTACAATGATCTCCTTATGCCTTATGTGCATCAAGTGAGAGAACTCGAAGGAACAACATTATATGGATCTAGAGCACTTTTCTTCCTCACACCTGCCGGTACTTTAAGGCCACTAGCCGTCGAACTAACTCGACCACCGTCCGGGGATAAGCCAAGTTGGAAGGGAATATACGATCCTTGTTGGGATGCAACTGGTACATGGTTCTGGAGGTTCGCCAAAGCTCATTTTCTGGCTCACGACTCAGGAATTCACCAGCTATATAGTCACTGGTAACGATCCTTTACTAGTAAATTATTACGTGGGTTGTATTTGTACATAATAAAAATGCAATCATAATGTGTTTGTTTTTCTACCAGGGTAAGAACACATGCTTCTACAGAACCATACATAATCGCAGCTAACAGGCAACTAAGTGCCATGCATCCTATATTTAGACTACTACACCCTCATTTTAGATACACTATGGAGATAAATGCATTGGCTCGACAAGCCCTCATTAATGCAAATGGGATCATTGAATCTTCATTCTCCCCAAAGAAGTATGCTATTGAGTTGAGCTCTGTGGCTTATGGCAAGTTGTGGAGATTTGACCAGGAAGGTTTACCTGCAGATCTAATTAAAAGGTGACTTATTTATTTAAATCAATTTTACTTAGATAGCACGTATTTCTTAAGTGCTTCTCACTTAAAACTTGAATAGCTTTGAAGAATACTATTTAATAAGAGAGAGATATAAGAGATGTTTCACAAGGGGTGAAAACTATTTTAACTTTTGAGTTATTTAATTTCTTGTAGAGGGATGGCTGTTAAGGACCCAAATGCACCTCATGGAGTTAAGCTAACTATTCAAGACTATCCTTATGCAAATGATGGGTTAGTGCTTTGGGATGCAATTAAGCAGTGGGTTGGGGACTATGTCAACCATTACTACCCTGAAGCAAGCACAATAACTTCAGATGAAGAGCTTCAATCATGGTGGACAGAAGTTCGAACCAAAGGCCATGCAGACAAGAAAGATGAACCATGGTGGCCTGTAATAAACAACCATGGAGCCCTTGTTGAAGTACTCACAACTATCATATGGGTAGCTTCAGGGCACCATGCAGCTGTAAACTTTGGTCAATATGATTTTGCTGGGTATTTCCCAAATAGGCCTACTATTGCACGTACCAATATGCCCAATGAGGATGCTACTGATGAACAGATAACTGAGTTCATTACAAGGCCAGAAAATGCACTCATGGAATGCTTCCCTTCACAATTTCAAGCCACGATCGTAATGGCGATTCTTGATGTTTTATCAAATCATTCTCCAGATGAAGAGTACATTGGAGAAAACATTGAGCCCTTTTGGGAAGAGGATCCAACTATTAAGGCGGCTTTCGAAATCTTTTGTGGAAAGTTGAAGGAGCTTGAAGGAATTGTTGATTTAAGAAATTCAGATAAGAAACTCAAGAATAGAGTTGGAGCTGGTGTTGTGCCTTACCAACTCTTTAAACCTACCTCTCCAGCTGGTGTTACAGGAAAAGGTGTCCCAAATAGTATCTCAATTTGAAAACTGTATCAGTATATGATGTATTATTTCATATCGAATTTATCAAAATGGGTCTCATGCATTACACCCAGAAATGTATCATACTTCATAAAGTTTCAAAGAGCACCATCTTAAAATTAATTAAGAATAAGCTGAAATAGCCTCATGAGATATAATGATTTAACAATTCTCCAGCTTTCACGCGACAATCATATATAAACTTTTAAATTATTAGGAATCAAATCTCAACATTTCACCTCTAATTGCATCTGTATGTTCAGTATAATCAATTAAATGCATCCATCATCTTAATACTCATTCACAAGTTTTTTTAAGTAAATGTTTGCTCACACTAAAACGTATGTGATATAACTAAAAATGTACGGGTTCGAACCCCCCACAAACACGTAACCTTCCAAGATATCACACACCAAAATAAATCGAATGAGTACAATGTATGAAATACACCCTAAAAACTTTAGGGCTGAGACACTAAATCCACCTTACATATACTTGAGTGGCGAATAGTAACCACTCTCCCACATCGAATATAAGGAAAGAGATCGGCCTCACGACTCTATAAATAAAGATAAAGATATTAGATAAAAAAGAATCCATTCACTCTTTCTAGTTTTAATATACATGTCTCTCTCATATATGAAAAGACTTTTGGAGCACCTAACAACTAATGTTACCCTTTAATTAAAAGCCTTTAATCTAACTCACTTTGTATGCATGGAATACATCCTCTTTTTTAGTAAAATTATGAGGGGCAATAGAGGGTGTTAATTTCGGATTATTTTACAATATTAAAAACCTTATTTCCTCAAAGGTGTAGTTTCATTAAAAATTATATGTTAACATGCTACTGGCAAATATGTTTTCGACAAACATTTGCTAATATATTTATATCATAATTGTCAAGGTAGTCATTACTCATCCGACTTTGCCATTTTATCAGTTGAAGCGACAATTAAATAGTCGGAGCCGTAGGCGACGTCAAGTTGATCACGAATCAATTGAATGGAGTAGTTGACGGCGTCAGACAAAGCAAGCAATGAATGATAGAATACGGTAAGAGTGGCAGCACACGTCGCTTCAAATTTCACTTAATACATGATATTGAGCTATATTTATAATACTTTATTCATAAAGATACACATTAATCGATACAATTCTATCAATCTGTATTAATATCAACTATCTTTGCAGAATCAATAATATACTTATTTATAATTACACAAATCATAATAAGACTAATTTGTGCATTGAATTGAACTCTCTGAATTTTTCATTGAGAAATTAAAGGAATAAGAAAATAAAACTAACACCTATTTTTTGGTTTCTTTTGTATCGCAAAGAAAAAAATCTATATGTAAATAGCAATGCAGAAAAATAAGGGAGATAGCTTTGGTAAGTAATGGGAATCGAGAAGGAGATGAAGAAAAATCTATATAGAAAGGTAATAGAGAAAATTGAATAATGTTTGTCTCGCCTTATCGAATATTGATTTAATTCGAGCTATATTTATAGGTAGAATACTTGATCTATAAAGATAATAATATTAATCGATACAATTCTATCAATCTCCCGCATAATATCAACTTATTCTAGGTAAATCAATAATAATATACTTACTATAATTACACAAATCATAATAATATCAAATCACAATAATATATTTAATACAATAATATCAACGATATTTAATAATATCTCTAATAGTGAAGCCATCATTTAAAGTCGACGGCCACTCAATATTCCTAACCACCACCCACCTTAAGACGACCACTGCAGGCCGACCCGAAGTAAGTGTCCTCGCTCACTCACTGAAAGCTGACTACGCCGCTTTCCAAGGAAATGCCCGACTCTAAGCTTAGCGCCTAAAGTCATTGCTTAAGTGGTAATCAGTCTTAAGATATTTATTTATGTGCTACAAATCGCATTGCATTGGGTGATCTGGCCTGTAGATCTGTAAATTAACTTTTAGATTTGAAAAATATTTATAAATAAAAATTATTGGCGTCTCTAAGTTAGAGTCGGGTTTTATTTTAGTAACAATTCTCTTAAAAAATAATAAATAAATAAAATGTGTGAAGCCGTTGGGCTGGCTCAAGGCCGTGGTTTGAAGGCCGGGAGTTTAAATTACAAACTAAACTGCAAATGCAAATTAATTATTAATGCACCGACGCTAACCCGACGCTATTTATCCGTTATATATTCAAACCCCCCGCCGAATGCCCCTATTTTTCACGAACCTCGCCCCAACCCCGCCCGCCCCACCTCCCGACGCCACCCACCTCTCCCCCCACTAGTCTCCGCCCGGCCGCCTCATCTCCTCCACAAATTTCCTACGCCATTTCAAAGCTACTGGGCTTTTTTTTTTTTTGAATTTTCGTATCAATTTTAAATCGATATTTATTATCGAATGTGCTTAAATTATTCTTAGTTAGTTTAATTTTTTATTTCAATGGATTGTTTAATTAGTTATTTCAATTATTGTAAATTACCTCATTTTTTTAATTACTAATTATTGTCTATTATTATTGTTAAATTAGTGTTTATAACGTGATATTGTTTGAATGTGATTGAATTGAGGTTGAATTGTTAATTAGTTTGATATGTGATTGAATTTGTTTAAATTATTGTTAGTTAGTTTAATTGTTAGTTGTCATTGTTGTAAGTAATTAGTTTAGATTAGTTATGATTGTTACGTTAATTTAATTTAATTGTCAGGATTAATTGTATCAGTTTTATTAGTTAATTATTTGATAGATTTAGTTGAATTTAATTTGTTGGATTAATTGTGATTGTTGTGCTGTTAATTAGTTTGAATTGCTGTGTTGTTAATTAGTTTGGATTAGTCGAATTGAATTGTTGTGATTAGTTTTCTCATGGCTACTGCATAGATAACATTGAATGTGATTGTTTGGATTATACCTGAAGTTGCATTAGTTTGATTAGCTGTCGTGTTGTCATTGCTTATTTAATCAATTCAATCGCGATTATCGCGATTGTTAATTGGGCTGAATTATTTGAAATTAGTTTGAATGCGATCGGAGAAGCGGGATTTTTAGTTTGATATAAATGATTGTTAGTTTGATTAGTTGTGATTGTTAGTTTGGATTATATTTCATTAGTTGTGAAAGTGTTAGTTTGATTCGCTTGGATTAGATTGAATTGTTAGTTAATTGTACCAATTGTTAATTGTCATGTTTTGGTTTTATTAATTCGTGGGTGGTAGGTCCGTGAAGGATAGATTAGATAAAGTAAAGTGTAAGATCAGGAGGAACCGCACCCCCGCCCTAAGAGGAGGAAACTCCGGTAGCATTCAGATCTGACGCATCCGATTTACTCCAAGACAAAGGTATGTGACAGAGTACTTCGCTACCCAACATCTCGGCAGACGAAAGCGGATTAAGAGCGGGTCACTTGTCGCCAGCCTCGTAGGGGGGCGGCCTCGTATGCTAAGGGTCACATGCCCGCCGTACAAATTCCCCCATTCGCTCGACAAGTACAGAGGATGACGTATGATGATGTTGACCGCTTTGACGCCGATGTTGATTTATGATGACCGGGTAATCGGTGTTTCGATCGAGGCTCAGACGGTGCCGCGGACGAGGACGAGATTTCATATAATGGGACCTTCCCGCCTGTTGGAGCCTCGCTTCAGAAGACAAGATTGTCTCGCTTATCACAACTCAGTGTAATTTGATTACATATTTTTAGTTGATTTAAACAAAGGTTTTATTCATGTTATCTTATTTTTTTATTTTTATCGTCAGACAGTGGCAGTGTGGTACCAGATTTGTGAGCCGGCTAGATACATTGTACTAATATTCGATTCTCGCCGAACTATCGCCGATGTCCGTTATTATTTAATATATTATATTATGTTATTTATAATTCATTGTTAAATCTTAATCGACGTCAACCCTTTTCGACTCCATGTTCAAGATATACATATCATAAATAGAAAACCCTTCATCCCACTTTTCCTATTCGAACTCAATACACTCATTTCTCTCCAATTTCATATCCAAAAGGCAATTTTGTTATCTCAACTTAGTTTTTCCGACTAGCAACGCCACATTGTTGTTTTAATTGTTATTCCTTTCATGCAATTCACAATAATACATGAGTAGTGGGGCATATGTGGGTATAAATTTTACTGTTAGGTAAAATATCGGAGGATCGTTTCTGGATGTATACAAATCCTTATTGACCGATGGACAATTGAAAATCTATACATTTGTTAAATTTGATGAAGTTAATGGATGTTGCTGAAACTATTATTCAAAAATGGCTTCAAGGGGATAAGATGTCCGTGTAGAGGTGTCGAAATACATTTTTGCATAAAGAGGATTGATGTTGAGTTCCATTTGATTTATAACGGGTTTGTCATGGTGAATATATCGTTGAACGTTCATGATCAACAAGGGGACGCCTTTACGCATTCTCAAAATGATGTTTATGATCAACAAGCCGGGACGCCTTATGATCCTCTAAATGTTTACGGTTGCAAGATGGATGAGGACGAGGGTGGAGATCGAATCAGATATGCACATGGTCAGCAGATGGTGGTCTAAAACTTACGTGATTTGTGAATTGTTGGTACTCTATTGAACATCAAAGGGTATTACGGAATTATTGTTACCCTCGTTCAATGTAGTACCTTGAATACTAGAGCAAATTCAAAGGTACTACTAACAGCAATCTAATCGGTCACCAGAGTACCCAATGGAAGAACCGGTATTAGAGTAAATTCAGTTGGTACTCTATCGAAATATTCCCCGCATATGGGATGTTATTCTTGGATGAGCTAATTTGATGGTAAGTTAGCATGTCCACGATGGAGAATACTAGGTCAAGCTTCGCTCCGCAGGAAGTTTGAAGCATTGTTGCCTGACTGCCACCGCCTTTCTTCACCACGCCATCGGTTTAGGAGAGGATGCATGCATATGAGAAATCAACGCTTTACACAAAGAACAAGAGCTGCATTTGATGGCAGTCAGAATAATGGAAAGCATACAACTCGATGTTTTGGGAAAAACAAACAAGCGTAACATAGGACAGGTATAATATTGGAACACAAATCGCAGTGCAAGAGTATACTCGAGTTGTTATCGCCGACTTAACAAAAATCGTATTATTAAATATCGACTTCATGCAATAATGTAGAAAAACAATGCTTAAAATGCATTACATAATGTAATGGATGTTGTAGTGGAAAACTAAGGACAACGAAAGGGCAAGTGATTGACGTATGGCTCACGCTGTAGACTGGCTACGATATCGACATATAGTCAAAGAAAGAGGGTCAAACCAAGAGCTACCATACTTTAAACCACCGGATCAAAAGCCGCTTTAGGAAATGGTTGTCCCATTTACAAAGCACCACGGATATGCTTCAAATGAGCCGCTGAACGTGAACTTTACCGAGCCGAAACACATTATCGCGGCGGCAAATTACTTCCGTAGACTCCGCACGCCCTGACGATGACATACGGTTCCATTACAGGTGCTTTTTCTTTCGATATTTCATCGAAGAACTCTTAATGTGGAATATGTACACTGGGCGTAACATCATGGAGATAATTCTTGCAAGATGGAGCAGGTTATTTCCACCCTATTTTTCGATGCGATGAGCACCTACCAATACATTTTCCATATGAAACTTTTCATGGAGGTCCTGCGCAATATAGATGAAGTCGTACCCTTTCGAAATGTGAGTATTTCTACTTACTAATTTTATAATATGTTATGTTTAATCATCTAACTAATATATATTACAACGTTTAGCTTTTAGAAGGGTCAAGAAAATGGCAGACAAAAGGCACGGCTGGGTGGTCAATACGTGAGTATGGTCAAAGAGGTTTCAACTTCTATTCCATGTACTGAGGAAAGAATAGAAACTAAGTTAAATCGGCTCAGAGGCAGCCTGATGACAAATCAACCGGAAGCACTCCAACACATTCGGCGTTGTTTCGTTATCCAGACGTGGCACGCCAGGTGAAACATAAATATCGACGGAGAATGCAGCAATACACCACAAATTTCATGCGTGATAGTTTCCGCAACACACCAAGCAAAAGAACACCCCAGCAAGTTGGGTGTATTTAAAATTTAAACTGACATTGGTACACGATATAGCGTTAACTAAACAAATAACGTTTCCTCCTAGGTACTACCATGAATACTGACGAGTTGGATCCCCGAGTCGACTAAGGAACTGTAAAGAAATCGAGACTGACCAACAATTTCGTGGAATGGTTTTGCTGTAGATGATACGATTGACCAAAAATGCTCTCTATACAATTTCATTAGGCCCCTCTCCGTAAATCAAAAGGTACAAGGTTACTACATCATCAGTACTACTTTGACATCGATAGTATGAATGTAATAGAACCACTCTTATAATGTTTGAGTTTGTATCAAAGGTTCAAGCACGAGATGGAAGACAAATTGCTGACTATTGCGCTGGGACAGGAGATTGGGGAGTCGACGCATCTACACACTACCCACAAAGTTGTACTCTTCAAGTGTTTCTGGTTTGATACAAAGAAGTGGATGCAGTATCCAAGAATGGACATGATTCAACCAAACACACAAACTGTGAGGTTTTAAAGACGATCTTATCGCAGTAATAACAAGTATATTTATTCATGTTCAACTGCATAAAGCTAGTGCAGACGTCGCAACGAAACTAACGCTAGAAGTCAGCTGGATTGACTCATATGCAGTAATGTGGATTTGTCCGCTAACATCAAGATGTCTTCCAAGAAGAGTGACAAACTCCGCCTGCTTCAGAGATCAAACCGATTTATGTCGACATTATCACAGGGCTGCTATTATTTGAGAGAGCGATGTCAAGGAAGTAATGATATAGCTCGACTAAAAAATACGCTGGCCGGGATCAAATCATGAGGATCATGACTCGAGCGTAACTATTTCGAAAAAGAAACATCAAGAAAATCTAAAAGATCATCGAACGAAGATTAGGAGTAAAAATATTTTTAATTACAATTTTTTATGTAATAATTGACAATGTATTAAACTACGTGACGAAATGCAAATTTATGTGTTGTCAGGGCTTGTGTTTGTTGTGCATCGATATTGAGTCCTGTAAATGTGACACACATCTTGTCTTGGCCCTCTCATGACAGCAAAATTTGTGGGGGTTTTGTTTTGTAAATCGCATCTTTTTTTTAATCGCAGTCACCGCGAAGGCCGGATAAATGGCTGTGTCAAGGCCGGGTGTCGCAAAAAATTTCTCGGATTTAGAGTCGAGTTAGCTGGCATGGCGCCGGTTTTCAAAATTTCATATTCCCACTCCCGTTTTTTACGAGGGAAATTCAAATTATATGAGAAGTTGGCGTCGGGTTGCTTAAGTTGGCGCTTGGCCAAGACAAAAATTATGCAATCAGCTTTTAAATATCACACATACATATCCAATTCATTTCATTCTCTTTTTCTATGTATTATTTCTGTCTTTCTCTCTATTTTAATTCATTCCAATTATTTCTCATCTCTACCACAATCATTTGTATAATTTAACTTTAGTTTAATTTTAATTTGTAGGTCACTTCAAAGAGTTAATTTGTTCCATAATTATTTGTATTATTACTAACTTTGTTTAATTTCATTTTTGTAGGTGACTTCATCTTGTTCTTCAATTTTAAATTACTCAGTTTCTAAATATTTTATATTTTGTTTGTGTTATTTGTGTTTCTTTAAGTGCTTTTTGTGTTTGTTTGCGTTTGTGTTTTTGTCTTTGTTTTGCTTGTGTTATTGTGTTTGGTTACAAGTATTCGCGTAACAAGTTTTGTGTTTCTTGTGTTTTTTTTGGATATTTATAATATGTTTTTTTGAGTTATTTTGTTATGATTGAGATTGTATGGAATCTAAAATATTAAGATTGTATGATCGGGAATAGAGGATCGCATCCCTGATGCAATACATTTTGGCAAAGATCCTCGATGGTTTTTTTTCACTAGAACTACGTAACTGGGCTGCCGGTTAGGTCGGCCTAGCCGTTTTCAAATAAATAAGTCAACAACTAGCCGGATGAGCCTTATAAATAAAAATTTGTTACTGACCCCGTTAGCGGCCAGATGGAGACGGTCAAATTAAATCAAAAGAAATTTAAATAAAACTTTGCAATGGCTAAGATCGAAAAAATTAAATAAAAAGTAAATTAAATAAAAGTTAGTGTCGGGCTAGCATCGGGATAAATTAAATCAAAAATCACTAATTAAATGTTGGAGTCGGGTTGGGCGTCAGATGAGTCGCAGTCTGATTTCCAAATCGGCTTATGAAGGCCGGGTTTTACCGAATGAAATTAGCCGAAAATATAGAGCCTCAAATTTCCATTCTAACCCGACGCTAAAAGTGCTATGTTGGCCCGATTTCCGACTTTGGGGCACGATTTCCAAAGAAGGGTCAAGCTTCTCTGCCACCACCATGAAGAAGTTGGTCGAAAGTGGAAAGATGAAGGTTCGAGCCACCCCACCATGAAGAAGTTGGTCGTAAGGGAGATGAAGGCTCGTCACTCTCGGCCACGAAGGGTCGACCGTAATGTAGATATGGAGATGCCCATCGGTCGAGTAGCGGCTTCCCCTGGAGTTAGGGGAATTCAGCTGGAGAGGTTAAGCTTAAGCTGAAGGGTCGACCGCAATGTTGATAAAGCATGAAAAAGGTAGTAACTAATTAATTCCTCATGCTCAGTTAAGCTTAAGCTGTTGGGAATAAGCTTACACTTTCATTTCATTTAAAATGATCAGATTTTTTGTTTTAACATAAACAACCATTTCATTACTTGAATGCTTGTGCTCGAGGTGCTAAGACAATGGACAAATGAGCAAAAGACGTGTCAACATGTTAGTCCATATGGTTCTTATTAATTGCATGGTTAGAAAAAATAGCAGGAATGAATATTTTATTTCCCAAGTCAATAACCAAGCTATCTGATTAGCAAGCATATGACAATGTTATATTCTGCACTTGTAATTAAACATGAGAGGTTAGTAACAAAAGTTGGTATTTTTATATTGAAATGTGATGTTTAAAACTAATCCTATGTCAAGAGCTGAATAAGCTACCGCCAGGCTTAGTAGTCATACTATTACCAGCGAGACTTGATTCGTGATAACTCCGAAATTTTAAGTTGTGTAGAGTGATAGCAAGAAAGATAGCAATGTACGCTTCGTTTGCATTTATACCGTCTTAACAACTTTGTTATACGACTTAAATGGTATTCGACTTCATCACTTCAAGTTTAATAGACAAGCCATTTCAAGAAATATTGTCAGAATATTTATCAATTAAAGTACAGTGTCCCAACTCTTGTTGATGAGACACTCATCGATCGACAGGTCTTAGCAAATGTTTGTTTTTTTGCCTGACTGAGTTTATAAGTGATCAATATTCAGCCAGTATTTTCTATATCTGTAATCAATTTAATCAAACCCGAGATTTTTCAGTGTTCATACAAGGTTTATGAATAATCGTGTTTTAGCTTATTCTTAAATATTCGAAGCATTCTCGAGGATATCTATGTCAGTTTTCATCGTATTTTGTTTGTACCTTGGAAGAATTGTTGCTTTGTGCAATAATTTTAATTTCAAAAAGCCTATTTAGAACACCGAGGTGTTTTCCACCAATTCAAGCTTTCGTTGCTGCTAAAGATTTAACTTGCACTGCAGTATATATCCTATATTTTCTCTATATTTTTTTGTGTATATTCGAGTGATAATGTCGATTGAATTTTAGAAAATATGGGGGTTATTTATAGGCTTTTCGCTTGGATTGCTTCGACGTATTGCTTACTTTCAAAGGACGATCTTAAATTGGGTTAATTTTGAGCAAGATTCGAACTGGCCGAATATTATTAAAAATATTTGGCAACAAGAATATAGGCACTGTAATTCTGGGTAACAGACTGACCCTAACTAATTTATTATTTTAATCGGTCGTCATTTTGAGCCCGTTTATCCGTAAAATTCAATTTTATTTCGGGTTTTCACCTCCACCTATTATTCAACTCGTGTAAATTAGGAACTCTATTTCCAAGTTTAAATTGTTAATTAAAATAAAAAAACTCCACTTAACTTAAATTAATTTCGCGCTTAATTCCTAGAAACCTTCTTCGCATAAGAGTTTTACATTAAATTTAGGGTTCGACGATAACCCTAGCCACGGGTATTTTTTAGTGGCTTGATAAATTAATTTGATTAAGTCGCTTTAATCATTTTAATTTATTTTTAAATAAATTTTCATTGTCTACAATGACAACTAAAAAATCGGGCTTTTAATATTAAGAATCACTCTATTAAATTAATAAAATTGTTAAAAATCAATGGTTAATCAAAGCAATCATGTTAAGTTTTAATACTATCCTGGGCGGGGGTGAATAAGCACTATACTATCTTTTTTATTTTAGGTTTTTAAGATCAAATTACAAATTATAGCACTAATTTCTCGACTATTTAAATTACCCCACACAAATGAGAATAATAAAATGACAAACAATTATATTGTAAATTGCGCCAAAACGAATAATATAATTGAAGATAAAGTAAATAAAATGAAATAAAGAAAAACAAATGACTCAAGGATTTTAACGAGCTGGTTTTCCTTAAGTGCTCGAATCGCTGGCTTTCCAACCCTGATTTCTGCACAATCACCATTGGCGAATACGGGAGTAAGTAACTCCGAGTTCGCAGACAAGCAAAGTTGAACTCCACAAAAATACTTTATTTAATCTCCTTCTAGCACCCCATGCTAAACCCAAAGCCCCGCTTTTGTGATTTCTCGATCTCTTTAATCTTCCCCATTAAGAACCCAAGTCACTACCTGTGATTTCAACGACTAATATAATAGTAATGAATTTAAAATATACAAACCATGAAATCTCTAAGCTATCAACTTGTATGAGATTAAGAATGCCTTTATGCTTTTGAAAGTATGATAAAATTCAAGTTCTAAATCTGCAAAAAGTTAGCTAAAAGGTGGGCATGAGGCGGCTTTTGATATTTTCGAAAAACGCTGTCGAAAAGCTCCTAGGTTCGACCTAGGTCGGGAGAAAGAGAGGTCCCATAATCCCAACCTCCGCCTCAAGAGAGTCATCTGACTTCTGACAAGTCGTGGACTACCCTGTCTCGACCTTAGTCACAAACTACGATTCTTTTCAGCGAAAAAAACAGTGTTTAAACCTAATTTGACTTTAATTTAAGTGTGAATTCAACCGTTATGCCACACAATCATATTAGTCTAATTCAAACTTAATTCAAGTTCAACACACATTGTTTTCAAACGTTTAAATATTCAATTATTAAAATTTATCTCCGAATTAGCTAACATAAACAAAGTTTTTAGTATGTAGATTTCATACATAAGTGCCTAAACAATAAATAAGTTCAAATGGTCAAGCTGCCTTTGGTCCTTTGATATAAGATTGAAGCCCACGCATCTACTTTGATCGCACTATTAAAAGATATCAAAAGACAAGTTAAGAATTGCGTGAATTTGTTACTTAAAACGAGTCTCAAGACTCGTGACTCCAACCCCCCCTCCCCTTTTTTATGATAACAAATTACCTTGGCGCAGACGAAATAAAACATACATAACAAGGCTTTTAACGCCCGGCCCGGCACTGGTCGGTGAGCTGCTATTAGATTTGGATGACAGCCTCACAAACCACCACGGGTCTTTTCCAAGACGTTTTGTCCTCACCACGTACCACCGGTAAACTTTCCAGCCGTATCAACGATCCTAATATTACCCCCAAAGTCAAGCACGCCTTTAACATTGGAGTCTTTTATAGGAGGAAAGCCCGAAAAGCAAGACGCATCTCTACGGTATGAGAAAATAATCAAATCATATCACTACTACACATTACTATCATTTTGGCGGTCGAGTATTACAACCTCCTCACTTAAATACTCAACGCCCTAGCTGCTTCACAACATCCAGACCATACCATCCGCGCTAGATCTGTAGGGCTCCTTACGGCTCAAAGAGTCCCGCACTTTGCGCCGCATACCTACCCACAATAATACACACACACACATTGGCGGCCTGCACATGTAAACATTCCTCACTTAAATACCAACATCCTCTGCTAACCCACAACACATCTCAGCACCCAACCGGCAGGAGACTTGCAGGTGGCTCACCAAGAGGTGTCCTCAAGACTTTAAAATCGCGATAACACCCTAGCTCCCCACAAGCCCGACTCCGCTTTGCTCGATACCATCATAACGCCTACCGAAGACCTGGCCTATGATGCTATTGATTTGATGGACTGCCTCACAAACCACCACGGGTCTTTCCAACATCGCTTGGTCTCACCACGCGTCACCGAGAAATTTCCCAAATGGTCACCCATCCTAATATTACCCAGTCAAGCACGCTTAACATTGAGTTCTTATAGATGAGCTCCTAAAAGAAGATGCATCTTCGACGGTACGAGTAGTACCAATCAAATCATATCAAACATATCACACACACACACACACATTTTTGCGGCGGCTCCGTATTACAAAGGCTCCTCAACATAAGCAATTTAATGTCAGATGAGCACAATATAACCAACACGCGATTAATTAAGCAACAATTTAGGTCCAACATAATAAATGAAAGGCGCATATCTGAAAACAACGAAGCTATTAGAAGCAAGAGCAAGTATAAAGACATTAAACCGATGATATTTCTCCTTTTTGCTATCAACAGTGCTGGAGGCCCGCAACATCCGGTGCATATCAAGGTAGGAACGAAGGGCCACTGGTAGATGGAATTTGATACGCTAAGTCCTCGTTGGTGGCTCCTTTGCTTCTGCCCCAGCAAGTTTTGTGTACTCGGTATGCACAGGATGTTCCCTTTGATGCCTGCACTGAGTCTCTCGAAGCCCCTAAAGTGTCAGGAAATCAATCTTAACTTCTAAGGTACCGTTGGTCGATCGATCGTCTGGTTCTCGGGAATAGACAAGAACTTCAGAACACGCCGGGTCACAAGTGCAGCAGGAACATTACATGTCCGTGTTCTCAAAGTAATGACCGAAAGGTAAAGTGGATCATCATTTCTTCTCGGTCAGAATAAAGACAGAATACGTAACTAATAAGAAAAAAATCAGACGCTACCTAGAAATCCAAAGTAATTTCGTTAATCGAAAGTGAGCAATTTTAACGGTGTGGAAGTCGGCAAAGGTCCAAGTGAAGTACGTGAGACATAACCATCCATTTCATACAGTGCCGAGTGGTCTAGGCCGGGTTATATCAAATCACTTCTAGATGTGGCAATTCTGGGAACAAGACAATGGACGCTACCTCCAAGTTTAATACGCTGCATCATTAAAGAGGTCGATCCGAGTAAAATGCTACCGAATTTCACTGGCTTATAAATGTAATGCATAAGATAGCAGAAAAGAGTGAATAGAGCCATTGCAAAAATTTTGTTTTTTAAAAGCAGAATAAATACTTGACTTGTGAGTATCAAAGTTTGTCAACACTTGAGACGCGGTATTAAGTCACTCCAACCTCCCTATGCCATGCAGTCTCAAGTGATTATGCCTCTGATTGCAATTCAATAACACAAACATGTATGCATGGTACTATTTTGTTGGTTTGAGAGACATATAAAGCAAATCTCACAGATGTTACGCCTCTAAATACGGTGAGAAAGGAAAATTACACGCTGGTTTTTGGACATGGCCGTAGGCATTATTTAAGATAACAAAAAAGGGCCACACGCCTGTCACAGCATAGTGGATCGGTTTTTCTATTGGTACTAGAAAATTGTTCCCTGTGATCCAAACACCATCTATGTCTACTATGTACATCGAAAGAATGGGTTCTACAAAGAGCATCACCTCAACCGGGACGCCAGCACGATGTCAGAGGGGATCCAAACAACACCGGAATCAAGTCATATCGCGCCTAACGAGAAGGAATGGAAAGACAAACATGTAACATTTGAGTACCGAGGTTGGCATGGATCGATTAATTATTTTAAACTACACGGATCATCCCTATGCCTGCACATCTCAAAGCTTGTCACGTCGATCGTTATTCACTTCCGCTATTATATATAACCAACAGTATGTTATTCTGAATATAAAAATATCATTTGAGCAACTATTGTCGACAAATATAGTTCAACGAGATGTGATTTAAATTTCGTGGTCGGGCGGAAACATCACCTGGTTTTAACTTAAGATTTAAACTATCCTATTTATATTTCATACACTTCATAAAGTCATGAAGCGGTCAAATTACTAACATAAAAAAAGTGTCGAGGTAATGGAACTATATCCGACAACGACATTTCATACTAACCTTTTAGGAACCCGGTAAGAAAACATTTCCAATGAAAGTCATCTAATAAACGGGAATCGGAAGAAATGCATGAGAGGGATCAGATCGCTAAAGTCACAAAGTTGTTACATTCGGCCATAATGGGTTCAATTTGTGCCCATGTGTACTACAAACAAAGACATCCATCGAGGGATTAAAGATCAAGGCTTGTTTACACACGAGTATCGACAAAAAGTCGAGCATGTAGCCACAAGTGCTACGATGGTAAGTGACGAAATAATCAACCATGATAACGATGAAGTCCTCCGTGAACCATTAAGGCGGCTTCAATCTACCGGGACCATGGATTATTCTGGCGAACCTCAAACACGCCAACCATAAGCCTGCAAGCCAAAAGCCAAACCGGTAAATTAAACAGTCAAGAATGGCTCATTCCGAGTAGAAAGTGATGAAATTTATAGCTTACAAACAATCTCCTAGAAAAGGGTGTCAGCGTGTTGCCAAAGTGGGTTCAGTGTACT
This sequence comes from Lithospermum erythrorhizon, assembly GCA_019722365.1. Lineage (NCBI taxonomy): Eukaryota > Viridiplantae > Streptophyta > Magnoliopsida > Boraginales > Boraginaceae > Lithospermum > Lithospermum erythrorhizon. The sequence continues at coordinate 198,660 of JADFUC010000200.1, read as the reverse complement.
GATACATTTCAAAAAGCCAACATATGGGTACTCCATCGTCCCCCCGACGTCTTAATACACAATTATCACTAATCCGAACGTCCCCCTCCCATGAGATTGCCTAAAGCGCCTCCTATCGGCACTCACTAATTACAAGATTCTATTTATGCCGACCAATTCCTCTCCCTATATGCTCCTCATATTGAAAAAATTACCAACGCATACGGGAGATAGTAACCGGCGCTTAGAGCGCCGCATCGGGTGATTTTACGAATGTCAATTTAATGGCTCCTGTTAGGAACGCATCTTCTTGTCGAATTCTTTCACGACTCACACCCTTTACAAGCGGATCTTTTGGTGGCTCATTCTAATGTCAATTTGACCTTATTCTCATAATATTCACCCATCTGGGCCCGCCTCCCGTGAGATAAACGGACGACATTGCCCGAATGCACACGCCGCGCTTACCACATAAAATTTCGTATTTTGAGGCATTTATTAACGTAGGAACAAATTGCCTTCCTATTATCTTATATCAACGGACCGCCAACCGCAGCACTTCGAAGCTTAGTGGAATGCTGAAGCTGAGGGAATCATTTTATATCGTAAGATCTCATTCTCAAATTATGAATCACTTTGCTTACATATTGTATACTAATTTGTCAAATTTAATTGTAGCTACACGTGATCAAAGATTGATTATCCTATCCTCCGAGCAAGATTAGACAAAGGGAAAAATGGACAAGACGCTTCACCAAGGTTTAAATTCAATATGGATGTAATCAACTTATTCAACATATACACAAAGTGTATGAACCACGCGGCCGTCGGGGAGATAATATCAAGCTGCACGCCGAGACAACGCTGCTTTAGCCATTTTCATCATTATTTAATTCATTCTTATGTAATTAATTATTTAATTCATTTTATGTAATTAATTATTTAATTTATTCTTATGTGTAATAATTATCAATTTATTCTTATGTAATTAATTATTTATTTCATTTTATGTAATTACTTATTAATCATTTTATGTAATTAATAATGAATGCATACTTATATAATTAATTATTTAATTCATTTTATGTAATTAGTTATTTAATTTATTCTTATATAATTAATTATTTAATTCATTTTTTATGTAATTAATTTGGTTTAATTCTTTTTCTTATGTAATTAATTTGCAAATTCATTATTATGTAATTAATTTGCATTTTCTTTAAATTTGATTAATTATTTAATTTATTTTTATAAGAATGTGTTTATATGAAAACAAACAAGCTAATAACATATTTTTTTAGGTAACAAGCGAATTATCTTAAGGTTTAGTTGCTTATAAACATGAAGATAAGTAGCTTGTTGTCTTACAAGCATAAAAGGAATTCGCTTAACTAACACTTAACAAATTCGCCATTGCCTTAGCCATTACGAACTCTCAAGGTCTTTAGTAGCACATTATAAATTCGCTACATGCGATTAAAATTGAGAGTATTAGTTTGTAAACCAAAGGGCAAAATAATTTCTGGGTTACATTTTTACTGTTTTGGTGTGTGTATATCGAGCCCCCTCCCCATCCTCCCCACTCCAAAGATCCCGATTCTAGCATTTTTTGCTTGAAATGCTCAAGTTACCCCTCGCTACGAACCCACTTTGGCAACATGCCCAAATACCTTTTCTTAGATTGTTTGAACAATAAATTTCATCACTTTCAAAAGCGGATGCCATTCTAATCTCGGGCTTTCTTTGATTTACCTGGGCTTGGCTCGTGACTCTGTGGCGCCAATGGTTGATGTTGCTTCGACGATAATTTTGCATTCTCAATGAAGCAAGCTTCTCGCGCAATGGTCATGAGGACTTCCGCCGTTATCATGTACGGTCATTTTTTCCGCCACCCTCGGCTATAACCCTATAGAAATTCTATGTCCAACTTTTGTCAATACTGTATTACCAAGAGAAATGCTTAATCCTCACTGACGCATTATCAGAGTACATGTGGGCACAAAGCGGCACTCATGTACCCGCCGAATGAATAACCACAACTTTGGGAATCTTGACCCTCTCTCATACATTTCCTTCCAATTCCCCATTTATTGATGAAAGCTTATCGACATTTTTCTCGACCGGTGCTCCTCGAAAAGCGCAATAAGGCAATATCATAACCGATCCTATTTTTACTATACCTCGACACTTTTTTATGTCAAGAATTTGAATTCTTCATGACCTTTTATGAAGTGTATGAAATATGGTGTCGAACGGATAGTTTCGTCCTTTCAAATTTCGCTTGACCTGCGGATGTTCCCCTTCTAATCGAAATTTGCATTACCCACCGTTAATGTCATCAACTATATTTGTAATCTTAAATTGATTACTTGTATAAAATGATGTTTTATATTGAATAACATACATGTTGGTTGCTATAATGACAGTAGTGGAAGTAATGACGCGACAACTAGATATTCTAGTCAGAAGGATGATCTCAAGAGTTTCGCAATAATCGACGATCCACGCTAACCTCGGTAATGTTCCCATCTTGCCCTTCATTCCTTCCTTTCATTAGCCGATATGGCCCGGGCCCAAATAAGTATTTGAATCCTCTACAAAGATCCTAGGCGTCTCCAGCTGAGACAAGAGTTTTGCTTAGAACATTGTCAATGCCATAGCATGATGGTGTTTAGATCTAGGGAACACTTTTCTCAGTGCATTTATCAAAGCCAGATCCCGATCTGTGACAAGTACGTGTGGCCCTTCTCCGTTATCAAATAATGCCTAGAGCCACGTCAAAACCCACGTAATTTTCCTCCCTTTCATGTTCGAGGAAAGCGTAACATACCGTGAAGGTTTTATTTGTACTCGTCGCTCCGACAACCTCGAGTAGTGTCATGCCATACATGTTTGTGTTATAGGTGCAATCAAGCATTATCACTATGGATACGAATTTTGAGCGCGGGCATGGAGGTCAGGACCGAATACCACATCTCCGTAGAGTTGACACAAACACGACACACTAAAGCTCTAAGAAATATTAATTCCTTGCAAAGAAACAAAAAATTTGCAATGGCGGCCCTATGTCCTCTTTTTCTCTTTGGCATTTATCACTAGTCAAGAAGTAAACTCCGAGTGAGGTCGGTAACATTTCTCGGTCGGCCCTTTAACACGCAAAGACGTCGCTTAGCGCAGTGATCACTGTTTCGTTTCTCGACTGCCACATACTCGTGATTCTTGATACGGCCCAACCTACACCCCTCAAGATATGAAGTGAAAACGATGGCTATGCTCCCATACTTCACTTTGGACCCACCACCGACTTCCACCATTAGTACTTTCCTGATTAATCAAATTCATACCGGCCGCCTCCCGTGTGAATTTTCTTATTAGTTATTATGTACTCTAGTCCTGACTACAAAACCAAGAACTCGATGACTTTTGTTCTCCCTCTGCTTAGAACTGGATCGCTTAATTTAATGTTTCTACCACGCCATGCTCAAACATGTTCTGTTCTTCTTACCCCGAACCCTTCTGGATTACTAAATTCCTCACTTATGTCTGACATTGATCTTTCCTGATTTTCATAACTAACTTCGAGTAACCGATTTAATATTTATGGAGCAATTGGACCGTAATATGTCAATTGTGTTTCATCTACAATAAAATCGTGAACTATCGAGATTGATCAAATCGTAGTTATATTTATTATCCATTACGCAAGCGACGCAGATACCAACTAATTTAATTTTAGGCATAATTGATATTAATTTGTCAGTAAATAATATGTTGATTTAGTTTTGTCAAGTCGAAGTTCAAATCGGGTTTGCTATATGTAGGCAAAATGGAGAAAACATGTTCAATACATATGTAAATTCAATTCGAAACCTACGCCTGCTTTATTGATTTCAAAGAATGTTATGCTCTAAAACAAGATATGCCTTCAAAAAGAATCTTAAACAGTTCAAAGTTACAATTCTCATTACTAGAGTATCAGATTTTAATCAATTTTATTTTAATAAATAATCTTATTTGGTTTAAATGTTAATTGAATTCCCTTAAAAATTTATATTAAGATCGTATTTTTAACAGACACGTAAAATTTAAATTGTAAATTATGTCAAAGTCTATCTTAAGTTAGTCAAACGAAAAATTAAAAATGAAGCCAGAGGATAAAAAAATTCAACATTATTGTTCTGCACGATTTGATTGCTACTGACTTGATTTGATTACAAACAGGCGAATTAAGTTCTTGCTTGTTACAAAAGAAGCGAACTATTTTCTAATTTACGAATGTTGGCACTGCTTTTTGTTTCTTTGTAGATTATAAACACCAAATTGATCAGGTCATTAATCATTCATATTCTACTCGTAAATACTACATTCATTTCTTCTCCATCATCTCAACTCTGTGTTTTGTATATGACCATCATCCATTCGCTTGTCAATAAACAATCAAGAATATAATGTGCTTGACTTCCCCAAATTACCGCAATAAAATTTGATTTTACAACACACCTTTCACGTATATCGATTACATTCAAAACAAATTAACCCTTGTTTGTTCCACAACAAACTTAATTCGCCCATTGTTTGATAGAAACAAACCGAATAAAAACCTAGTTGTTTATTTTAAAATCGGGTGATTCTACTCATCCTTAAATACTAACAAGCTTAATTGAGAGAATGATAATTCCAATAACAAGTTTATCCATTGTTTATTAGACACGAATCATGAATTGTAAAATATTAAATATTATAAAATTGTAATGATTATGAATTTCAGGTATCAAATATTATGAAATTGAAATTGTGTATTATGAAATTGTGAAATTATGTATTATGAAATTGTATCATGAAATTGTGTATTAATTGTGAGATTATGTGAAATTGTGGTATTAAATATTAAATATTATGAAATTGTGTATTATGAGATTATGTACTACTTCTCTCTCACTTATTAAATATTCGCATGTTCGCTTGCATATGAGTTCTCGTGATGAATTCGCTTTGTCGATAAACAAACGACTAGCCTCTTGCTTATATGAAAACAAATTTAACTTGCCCATTGTTTATTTTCAAACCGCCGTAATTTTTCCATTGCTTAAATACTTACTGCTACTGATAATCTTTTTGTCTATAAACATTCAATCATTTCGGTTGAAACTTATATTGTAGTAGCTTCGTTTTTTCTCCATTGCATACTCCATTTGTGTTTGTTTGGAAGCAATAAACAAGTCATTTAACACGTAAGTATACCATTTCATCATTCATCTCATTCTACATGATTGTGCTTATTAAGAAAATTTGTTTGTGTTTGTCATATTATAGGCTTAATTTAGTCAATGATTGTTTCCATAATTAATCTAATTGACACAATAATTGTTTCTCAACAAGCTAATTTAGTCAATGATTGTTTCATAATTAGCGAATTTAGTGAATGATTGGATTTTCGAAACATATATTAATTGAGATTATTTATTATTAATTGCGAGAGTTATTTGTCAATTATGAATCGAGATTATACTAAATATTAAATTATTTAGATTATGTCTTAAATTATGTAATTATGTCAATTATGAAATTATGTCAATTATGAATTGAGATTATAAAATTATGAAATTATGTCAATTATGGAAATTGTATAAACGAGGAACAGAGAGTGTCTTATTAAAGACCATCAAAAGAATTTGCCAATTCACATTTAGCTGACCCTCAAGCACAAGTGCTCAAGGCATTTTGGTATTTGATGGAAAACGACATTGTTTGTCGATAAATTTGGAATGACACTAATTACAATACTTAGACTTACTGGAGCATGTCGATAGAGCGAATATGCTTGGGGATGTCATCTTCAGCGACCTTACCTTTACTAGAAAGTCATGAGTGAATCAAAGCAAATGGCCGGATGCATAACTCTACTTGAGGTACTACCGCATGTATAGATTAAATGAATTATTCATGTTTATAGTTTAACAAAACTAATCTCATTATTGTTTTTCGTATTGCAATGTTGGATCTATGAGTACTTCCCTTTGTTCAAATGAATTCGAGGTACCACGTATCGCCAGTCAACCAAGTGTTTAATAATGGACTGACAACACTACCCGAAACACCGACCCCAGCCAGCTGATTTGCTATCGGAAGCAATTGGATCAGATGACAGCCGAACATGTATGAAAATATTATATATTAAATTTTGTATAACATTGTCTGAAAAAAGGCTTAGATCGTTTCCATTTATCATAACAAAAGTCGCGTTGACACCTCCTACGGGCTGCCTCCTCCATCCCCACCATGTCATATTATCACGGTTGCATACGCTTCTTGAATGTCAATGAAGCGTATATGCCGGAGAGAGTTGCACGACAGTTCGGGAGGGTACAACTGATCCCGCCCCCGCCCATTGAGCTTAGGAAGAATTCAACTTCAGAGGGTAATGCGGCGAATATTCAAGAAAGTGTACCTGGCATTCAGACACCGACTAGTATGCACTCTTTCACCATGTCAAACCGTACATGATGGGTCCCCATGCATATATATAGCCACGCTAAATGTCGGATCTAATTACACGAGTTGGTTCTGCCAAGGACTCATATTAGGTCGCATAACCACTAAGCTGTATTACTTCCATCTATGTGTAGATAATTTATGTTCTCAGCTTCCCAAAGAAAAGTCATGTTGTTAAAGTGTATTTTCATTACCTTATATTATATTTTTTATAATCATATACTGGTCATGCGGTTTCTTTAATATCATAACACCGCTGCCTCATGCGTAAAACTCCTCGATATGCAAATACCACATGGAGCACGCCCCGATCCGCATACGCAAGCTCTCAAAGCGGACACAATGACTTTCCAGACAGAGGGTTGCCCGTGTGCATCCGAGCCGATGGATCGCTGGTGGGGACACCTCACAAGACCAAAGATCAGCCAGAGTAGCTTTCATACCGCTCGTGATGGCTAAGCAATATAGCTATCCGAATTACAATGCCACCCAAGATGGTGCTACACAAAACAAATCCGGTGACAAACTAATGATTATTTTGATTGTATTTTCTTATAGTATAAATGTGATGTTTTTGTATGTTACACTACGCTTTTCTATATTTTCTATCCGATTTATACCATGCTTTTTATTATTTAATTGATTCACTTTGGTCATTTTTCTCTATTTAACGTGGTTCTACCAAACCCATGTGATTTAATAAGAGACTACACATCTTTCACCAAAATATGTGGAAACAAATAAATTAGGTAGATGTTTATAAGAAAACAAGCTAATCAATTCCCTTGCTGTTTGTTAGAAAAATGCTTTACTCAAATTTATATGCTTATTAAAATATAAAGAACTAAAATAACTTGTTTGCATCTTTCTTTCCTTATATAAGATGCATGTATTGTATTTATTAAATCACCACCATCAAATTTTATATCAAACTTCTCTCAAAGTTTTATCAAAATTTTAAAACTATGAACAATAACGGAGCATCATCACGTTTACCGGTTTTGGTATTGGTAAAAGGATGGTAAATATTTTTTCATTTTGTCAATTTCTTCATATTTACTATTTTTTCTAACTAATTAATTCATACAATAGTTTCTTTATCCAAAGTTGCCTGGGCAAATGCTGATGTAATGTCTATCTGCATGAAAGAAATACATCCCGACTGGACGCACTGGTGTATGGTTCCTAAGCTTTGTCGAGATAAGATGTGGAATATCTTTGTTGTAAGTTAGCTAAAATTTTATCAAGTTTTCTAAATCGTCATAACACACATATAACGAATATCTATTGTAACTGCCCTCGATTCGAATTTATCTGGGATTCTCCTCAGGATTTTAAAGAAAGCCAAGCCAAGCACGGGTAACGGCAATGTGTGACTACAAGTTCAAAACCGGTATCCTGCAAGACCGATTACATTGTTCGACCGTTGAATACATGGCTACAAGTTCGACTAGAATCAAACGAGACATCAAAAACTATTATCACAAATCAAAGGAAGTAGTCCCAACAAATTTCACAATGTAATAAGTAGTACTTTGATTCAATATCAACAAATACCATGTTTTGAAGACAAACTACCAATTTACGCTTATGTTTGTAGCGAGCAAGTTTTGGGCTGGTCATAAGTGCTCGTGATAGAAACAAGCCAATAAACTAATGTTTGTTGGATAACAAACTAATTATAGCTATGTTTGTTATGTTATGTTTTACCCGCTATTACATTAAGCATAGCGATAGTTCGGCTTGTTTGCTTCTACTGGCAGGTATAGTTCGCTTATTTCTGCACAAGCATCTAGCGTGTTCGTCGGGGATAAAATAGTAATTTCGCACCCTTCATTTTATCGCTTTTGGTGTATGTATATCAGCTTGTCCTATTATGCACTATTCCCACTTTCCATCACTGTATAAATTGATAATAATAGTACCCTCTTAATAATTCATTTTACTTTGAACTAAACAACTATGACCAAAGTTTCAAGAAACTTGCAATTTTCCATTTTATTTGTCCTGTTTTATTCATGTACTTTGATTTCAGTTTTGGATGGAAGAAATATCACCAACTCAAAGTTGCCTAAAAATGATCATACTTCAAGGACCTTACCTATTCGTGCTGTTAATCTTGGAGGCTGGTTGGTCACTGAAGGTTGGATCGCTTCATTCTTTTTATGGCATCCTCAATAAAGATTTCTTTTGGTAAGTATAGTTCATGGACATTTTTTATATTCGACTTCTATCCTCAAGTAGACGGAAGGTATTGTTAAGTACGTTAATGTAATTGTTAATAAAGAAGAGGTATGATGTAAATTAATACGTAACAACGATCGCCAACATTGAGTGTGAAACTATATATATACATTTTCTAGAAATAATAATTTGTTTTGAGAAAACCATTTTCATATTCAATCAATTATTTCTTGGATAGCACTCAACTACAATTTAAATCAGTATCAGTTAAAAAGTTTCTGAGTGCTGAATCAGGAGGAGGAAATATTGTAGTTGCCAATAGAAGCTTTCCTTTCGGATGGGAAACATTCACTGTAAGTATATCTACTCATAGGCTTCTGAATTTTCACAGCAATGTCTTTTTTCTTTGTTTTGTAACGAAAAATCGCAGAATCGCTACTCATTGAGTGCAAAATTTAGTAGACCGCAAACTACGCCGACGATAAATCACACTAAAAGCAGTCGCCTACGTTATTGGTCGAAAGTGTGCACTTGTTAGACCTTATAGCCCGCGGTGAACTACGCCACGATAAATCACACTAGGCTAGGCAAGTTTTATCGAACTCACGATTCCTCAAGTGTCACAACCTCACCTACTTCACCAAATTTAGCCAACCTTGAATGTTTTTTTCTTCTTTTTATAGTTACTAGTTGAACTCAATTTTATAACATATTTAAGTTTTATTATTATCTGTTTGTTTATGTTTGTTTGTAGTTGTGGAGGGTAACAGAGACAATTTTCTATTTGAGGGTCTTTAACAAGCAATTTATGGGAATAAATTCAGATGGAATTATAGTAGCTACTGAAAATACACCTGGTTTATATCAAGAATTTCAGATTGAGAGGGACTGGATTGACCCTAGCCTGTCTGAATCATGGCACATAATGGTCGCTATATACAGGTTAGTTTTCTAAATTACTACAGTAGTGTACTCTGTAGTCTGTACTCTCTGTCTGGTGAGAATTGAGGCGAGTATCGGATTACCTGGTAGAAATCGATGACATATTGCAAAATGATATTTTACATGTTTTTATTACATGTAGGTCAAAAATGTAAGAGCTTATCACCGTACGATTCCATGGGGGGTGGTGGATGGGGTGATGATGACCCTTCTATTTTCGAAATGAATCTCTCCATAAAATTACAAGGCGAGTTCAAGCAATTCACGGACATGGACCAAAGTTGAAGGCACCATGTTATGAGGGTAAGAGGCAACATGTCTAGAAATCGTAATTTATTTGGTCAAAATTGATGTTCCAAAGTGATATTACTTCCCTGACATGATGCCCCCAGCTTGAGTAATTTGCAAGTACAACAAACTGTTGCAGTCATTGAATTCCTAACATCTAGGTATGTTACGTACACAATTATATGAATTACTTAAAAGTACGTGTACCATGTACAATTATTGGGATGAGGCTATTTTCAAGACATGAAAAAGTTAAAAAGTCTATAATGCAAAGACTATTGAGTATGTCCCTTGAATTGAATTGTCTTAGAAATAGACTTGACCCATTATTTGTTGTACTTGATTTTGTCCGATGCATACTTGTTTTGTCAATTAAATATTTCGATTTGCAGTTAGTGGTAAGATTTGAACTTTGGGGATCTCATGATATAAAGCGTAAAGTATAATCATTGTGTCGTTGATGATTTATTAATATATGTATGATAATAAATCAAGTTATTTAGTTTCTCAATAATATATAAATAAAATCATAAGATTCAATAATATATTATCCTTCAAATAATAAAATATATTTCTAATTAAAAACTATTTCAAGATATTGATAGATAACTTAGATTTAGTATTATTTAATATATTATCTTTATTTGATATATTATCCTTCAAGAAATAATTGAAATGATTCTATTTAAATCATGAGAGTTATTTAGTATTGTATAGTAAATGGATAATAACATAAGATTCATTAATATATAAAGGTTGTTTTGTGTCAAATAATATATTATTAAAAGAGAAATATTCATATATTACAAAGTAATAATATTGTATTCTAGTTATTTTAATTATAATGCATTTAAAAGTCGTTATTTAACGTCAATATTCTTCAATGTATATGGATGTGAGCATGAGATATTTATATATAGTATTGAACAATATATGAATAAAAAGCATTAGATGCATCAATATATTATTTAAATAATTGAAGACTTTATTATTTAAAGAATAATATGTGTAATTCTACTAAAATGTAACATTAAGCAAATTGTATAAGTAAATTAAAAAAATTTACATACAATCTTATTACTTTGTTATATAGCTATAAATATTATTCGTTTAATAATATAGTATTTAACTCAAAATTTTATCATATGCAAAATAAATTATATTTACGCATATGACTACATTAAGAAGTATAACATTTAATATTAAATGGTACTGTTCACCTGTTAAGGTTCTGATTTTATCTCGAGGTCCTAGGTTCAAACTCACAATCACCAATTGCCTTTTATACCCCGAAATTGATTTTGGTATATATTGTTAGGAAGCCCTTGAGGCCCCAAAACCAATTTTTGCCACTCATTTCATTCATATACCAATTTTTAGGGCCTAAGCCCTAAAGTTTGTGGGTTTAAGAGTAAAATAGTTGTCAATTGTCACCCGATCCCACTTGGGGGATTAAGCGTTAATCTGTTTGGTTTGGTTTATTTCATATGCCAGCCCATGAGCACACCAAACAAGTAGAAGTTGCTTAGGTAAATCGACTATTTTGCCTCCTATTTGTAAGGTAGTTGCTGTAAATTATGTTCAAGTAAAATAGAAGGCTCTGCTAAAAACACTATTTGGGTGTGCATATTGGATCCCTAATTCCTTTGTAACTGCACCGGCAACCGTTATTCGTCGAAAGTGCGCATTTGGCTATATCTCTGATTGTTGCAATAGCCAAGAAATCATGTTAGTCGTGATAAATTACACTAGGCAAGCCTTCGTGGTGACGACGGACAAGAAATATGAGAGGGGGCACCCTAACTTACGACTGCACGATCACAAGCTCACCTATTACACCAACTTGACCATCCTCGCGGTGCCTTTTATATGTCAATTTGTTTTTTGACGAGAATGGTGTCATAGGGCGAAATTGAATACAATTCAATATTGATTTTCCTAAAATGTTATATATAATTTATAATTGTAACTATTTTCCCTCTATCTTGATGACAGATATGCAATGAACCCAAGTCTTATGCAGTTGAATTAATAAATTCCAAACCATCAGCCCCTGGGGTGTCTCTTGAAACCATCGAGCTTAGAGTGGATGATAAAAATAATTTATTTCGACTCATTTATTTCTTGACAAAATAATTTGATCAAAGTTCCAAATTGCTCTTGGTCAATCTCCTTGTAACTTTAATTTGTATTCAGTCCTCCAATTATCTATTGTTTAAAGAAAAGTCTAATTGGCCCCTGCAAACTAATCGCTTAAGTTTTAACTTGCTTCCTAAAACTTTTTCATCTTTTCAGCCTATAATACTCCATAAACTTTGTATCTTTTCAACTTACTGCACTATTTTATTCTCGTGAATGCCTCCCGAAACACATTTTTTAATTAAAATAAAAATATTATAAATACGAGGGAAAAAAATGAATTATACAATTACGTACTAAATTTGTGAGACATATCAATATGTAGGAGTCTTTTATAATAACTAAAATGTTACATAATTTTTAATTTGACCCCTTTCTCCAACTCCTCCTCTCCTATCAAGCCCACCCCACCAAAAAAATTAACCACCTTCGTTGTCTCATTGTCACACATCACCTCTGATTTTCTTTAGTTTTAGTTGTCAATTTTTTTTAGGGTTTGTCTCGAAATTTTCACCGAAATGAAAATTCTGAATTTTAATGTATCGTGAAAAAATGGAAAATAAGTTGTAAATATATGTAGTTCGAGTCGAGCCAAATCGAGCCTTCAACTCTAACTTAGCTAAACCTGAAAATAAAGTTCGAGATCGACTAAAACTACATCAAACCAAAAACCAAATAGCATTTTTTGAACCGAACTCGTCGAATCGAACTCACTTTCCCAAACCTAAATCAAAGCCAAACAGGAATCAAAAGCCACAATAACTCCATCAATCTCAGCTGTCCATTTCCCATCACACATCAAACCTATCCCAAAACAATTGTCCACTTATATATGCTAGTTATCGGTGCACAATTCAGCATGTGTTAATTCAATCGTAATTTATAATAACTTTTTTTTTGGAATTGCTATTATAATATATTCAGTTTATGAAGAAAAACCAACTTAAAATAGAGTAATGATCACCAAAATTTATCGATATGTGGTGGTTGCTCACTTTTACCCTCCCCGCCCATCATCTTATCGGGCAGCCTTCCGCTAAAATGATGAGATATAAAATTGCACATAAATTATTGTATCCATACTTCCAACAAGCTTCATATCTTCTCAAAAAAATTTGATGTTGATACTCAAGTGAAGTAACGATAAAAAACTTATAATAAGTATTGGTTTTCGTGAATTCAACACTTTGAAGGAGCATGATAGTTATGCGTGGGTTTTTCGTGGGAAGAGCGCTTAAAGCGCCAAGATATTCGACAATCATCAAAATATCAAAATATAAATCTATTTTACGATGTGGAAAATTTGATCTTAAACATTTTATATAGGGTATATACCCTCCCCCCTTCACACCTTCGTTAGTCTCACTGGTTACTACCACAAACGCAAATCATCTCTCAGTAACAACGCAAGCAATCGATCATCTTACAACATTAATTCAAAATTTAAAGAAATTTTTTAATTTAAAATCAAGCTTATTCTCAAAATTAAATAATTATGCAATTACTTTTCGCACCAAATTAAAATTCTCTTACATAAAAAAAGTACATTGATGGACTATTTAACCCTTAATATAAATAGTTAACATCAACTTCATTTTCACTCATTTATCTACACACTTTTCAAAAATCATCCATTGATACATAAAAATTCTATCTAAACAAGATCGAAAAGAATTCTCCATAACTTCAAAATATTCTAAATTCCTATTGGGTCTATATTTTTCATTTGGTAAAATCGTTATGAATAAATCATTGCAAGAGAATCCAGTGAACGTAATTTATTAACACATACAAGAGATTCATAAATTAACTTTGACAATTGATACTTTAATTTTACTTTTGATTATTTGATTGTTTGAATTGTTGGAAGCTGACTCAAATCACCAACATATATGATGACATATTACAAATGATCGGTTAAAAAAGAGTGAAATTTTATAACAAATTTTATTCGAATTCAAAAGCTAATATAAAGATAGGTATGGAACTTTCTAACAAACTTCATGGAATTCAGAAATTAAGATGGAGTCTGAAGATATTCACTTCCAGAACTGAACGTTCAGAGAGTTAGATAGAAGTGCGCTAGGTTATAATTGTAACTGATTTTCTCAAATTTTAATTTGTACATGATATATCAAAGGTATAAAAATTGTAACGAGAAATTATAATTGGTGTACAAAGAACCATCAAGTATCTAGATTTAAGCATCATCAATCAATCTTTATTTTCTTAATTTTTGGGCTCTTTTGCAAATCTTTTGAATTTTTCTTTAAATTTTCACCGCTCGAGAGGAAGATCCGAATTCTAATGACAAAATATGAAAAATTGAAAATAAATTATAAATTTATGCAATTCGAGAGGAGCCGAACCGAGTCTCTTACTTGAATTCGGCGAAACCCGAAAATTAAATCTGGCATCGGCTCGAACTACATGCAACCACATATCAAATCATTCAATCCAAAATTACCCCCAAGACATTACTCAATCCCAAAGTGAGCGAGAGTGCTAATGCCAAAGATCCCAGCCTTCCTTCAGCGCCAGAGATGCAGTTCGAACACGCAAGTGGCAGAATCCTCTGTCAAGTTGGTTTGTTAAGCCCCGTCCCCGAGCACCGAGGCATATCACGCGATCTTCACCTCCTCCGTGACCCGGTGATGCGGGACTTGGCGGGTAATCGCTTAAATAAGCATGATTTTACAATTTTTCATTCAATTAAATTTATCGAATCAAATCGAGCTTTCAAACTATTTTACGAGCGTAACAAATCCGAAACCTAAACAAGAAATCGAAACCGACAATTACCCCCATCAATCACAGCCGTCCATTTAGCGTCCCAAAACAATTGTCCACTTCTATAAATACCCTCTCTCCCCCCCTCCCCCTCCACATCTTCGCCGTCTCATTACCACAAACGCAACCTATCGTTAACCTTTCAATAATAATTCAAATATAAATCGAAAAATATTAATTTAAAATCAATTTCTTCTCAAAATTAAATAATCTAATGAATTAAATACAGAATTTAATAATCGAATAACTCCGATTTTCTATAATTTTAGTTTTTTTTTCCCGAATTTTTTCGATATTTTCACTATTTTATTTTCAAAATTAATTAATCAAATCAATTATCCAGAATATAATCATCATCGATTAACTCTGATTTCCCTATAATTTTTGTTTTTTGTGTGAATTTTTTGGGTATTTTCACTATTTTGTTCTCAAAATTAAATAATCAGATCAATTATCAGGAATTTAATAACTCCGTATATTAACTCAAAATTTTCTATAATTTTAGCTTATTTTAAAAAAATTCAATTTTCTTAGATATTTTCACATAATCAGATCAATTATCTAGAATTTAATCATAGTAGATTAAATTTTATTGTGAATTAATTTAAATTTTGTTGAATTTAGTTGGGTATTTTGAGTGATTTTTAGCGAAATAATGAATGATCCAGCAGCACAGATGATGAATCAGCACCAACAAATTCCGACCAATACGGTGGCGCCACCTCAGCAACAGCAGCCGCAGATGATGAATCAAAGCCTTCCTCAGATGATCAATAATGTCCAGTTTCAATCGCAGCAACAGGTAATTGACAACCCCCAAATTTTGTTAATAATTTAAAACCCTAGTTGATGTTTGATTATTTGAAAATTGTTTTTGATTAATATGTTGGTGAAATTTCAAACCCTAGTTGAGATTTGGTTATGAAAATTGGGGTTTATTTGTTGATTTTTTTTTTCAATTAATATGATGATGGAATTGGAAACCCTAGTTGGGATTTTGTTATGGAAATTTTGATTTATTTGTTGAAAATTGTTTTATACGGAATAATAGTTAAAGTTGATATGATGGTGAAATTTCAAATCCTAGATGAAATTTGGTTATGGAAATTGGGGTTTTATTGTTGAAAATTGTTTTTTAATTGTCAAAATTAACAAAGTTTGTGGTCTTAATTGACATACAGGACTTTGATTTGGACTGAAGTTGTGTTAATAGTAAAGTAGGTTGTAAATACTGTATTTTGCTATATTTTTCTCCAAATATTATACAACATATTCAAGATTATACGATTTCTATTTAAAGGGTATTGACGTATTAAAATTGGAAACTGGGCGATTTTTAGTGATGGAGTATTGATTAGTCTAGTAATATATGCTTTGGTGTTTTTTTCAATGGTTATCTTAAGATTCTTTTGTGTAATAATGTGCAGATGATGATGAATCAACCACCTACTCTACCGCCGTCGTCTCAAATGATGAACCGGAGCTACGGGATGTGGGTTCCGCCACCTCAGATGGCGCAACCGTCTTTGGATCAGATGACATTCCAGAAGCACCCTAACCCTAAAGGAAAAGGTCTTATTGGTGTTGGTGGATTTGGTTCTGGGAAGCTACAGAATCAGCCCGGAGTGAAGTCTTTGGGTCCGCGGAACAATTGGAAAGGGAAGGGGAAGAGGGTTATAGGTGGTCGGAGGAATGATAATATTAATATGGCTTTAGCTGGTGGTTCGAGTGCTGGAGGGATTCCTGGTGGTAGTGGCGGTGGAGGTGGTGGATACCAGCCACCTACGTTGAATGAATTGCAGCATCAGAATAGGGTGAAGGCGAGGAGATTCTTTCCTAAGAAGAAGTATAATTCTAACTATCATACTAATTATAATAATAATAACAATGGTGGTCGTAATATGGGGAAGTTTGCGCCTAGGAATACTACATCTTTTTTAATTAGAGCAAAGAAGAGTGGTGGTATTGCTGAGTTGGTATCGCCATACCCTGTGACACCTGCTGTTTTGCCTACTCCGATGTTTTCCCCCTCCAAGGAAGTTTTGGTGGATATGGCTAAGGAAGAGTGGGGTGTGGATGGGTATGGGTCAATGAAAGGACTGATCCGGCTGAGGTCACCTGGGAGAGAGGATGAAGGGGATGACGATGACGATGATGAGGGAGAGTCGAGTGAGAGTGATGTGGAGGATCATGTGGAGGTGGAGCGGAGGTTGGATCATGATTTGAGCAGGTTTGAGATGATTTATCCAAATAATGCTGGTGGGATGGACTATAATAATCTTTTGGAGAATCGAGTGGATGATCAGGATACACATATTGCGCATCTAGAGGAGGAGAACTTGATTTTGAAGGATAGGCTGTTTCTGATGGACAGGGAATTGGTTGATTTAAGGAGGAGGTTGCGGTATCTTGAGAGGCGTAACCACGGAAGTGGTGAGGTTATTCATGAAGAGGTGCTTGAAAACGAGTCTGACAGTGAAACAGAGAGCCGTGGTGAATCACGCTTGATGGGGGTTAATCATGAAGAATTTGTTGAAGAGAACACAGAAGACCATAGGGATATCAAAATGGGAGAGGAGTTAGAAGGTGACATGAAAGTGTCCAAGGGAAATGATGAAAATGCTGCAGATGCTAGTTTAGATAATTCTATTGAACTCGAGAATAAGACTGACACAGACAATGATGAGATACCGTCGGAAAGGGAAGTATCCAATCGCAATGATGAAAGCGTTATTAAGACGTATAACCAGGCTTCTGTCTTGATGGATGAAATCCAAGGAAAAAGGTACAATCCATAACGAGACTGGGGTGAAGAATAGAAAGGAGGAAGACGTGTGTATTGAAGGTTGGGTACTGCAGCGAATGCACCTGTAAGATATATTGTCAATGGGAAGTGAGAAGAAGGACAGGCAGGCCATATATGCAACAGCAAGATCGCGTCAGATGAATGCTTGACGAGGAGGAAGCATTGTGGGGGAGGGATGGTGGTGACGGAACATTCTGCTTTTTTTCGTCCATAAATGAAACATCTTCTCTAGGAATGGTTTTTGGTATAACTTTGAAAATCTTCAAAATCCTCTTTTAGGCTGATAATTACCATGAATGACCTTAAGTGATAATTCTAGTTACTCTAAAAAGGAAGGTGGGTTCTATCTGCTGTCCCAATTGCATACTACAGGTTACAGAAGGAATTTTCATAGTTGTATCTCTTTGTTGTGTAATCTTTCATTTTGGTTATGGCTGGGTTAGAAAAAGTCCAAGCAAGCTTTTAGATGTAGTGATGCTCAATGGAAACTTTATGTTATGGATTACCTTTGTAATGACTTGTTCTTTGATGAAGTACTGGTATTAAGAAAGCTGATTCTACTGTCTTGTTCTCCTTGTTATTCTGATTAAAGGTCCCAGGTGCCCCAGTACCTGACATGTCTTTCTAAAGTTCATGGTCTCACATCTTTTTATTCTAGAATTGTTAAAGTTTTCATTAATTAAAGTTGACATTTGTTTTTTTATAATGATTTATGAGGTGAATAATATTTTTGAATTTTATTTCTTTATTCCTTTTCTGAAACAAGTTTAATATTTTCTCAAGTTTTTTTATTTAGCGTTTCGTATCTCCGGAAATGTAATTTACAATAAGTAATTAACCAGTAAATCTCATTATTTTAATAAATGTAAAATTGCAATATTAGATTTGTCTTTGAAAATAATTTTATAATATTACTCCATTTCTTATCATTTTTTAACATGTAATTAAAAAATGGTTGATGATCAATTTTCGCTATTATAAAACGTTAAATAAAAAAAATGAAGTAATAGTAACTAGATTGCTATTGCGGGTATTTTAGAATAATAAATATGTGATTCACCTAACAGAAACATATCATTGTTATCTAACCCGTAATTACCCTCTATAAGATTATATAAATACAATCCTATGTAGTAAGATTTTCAATTATTATTCATTTACTCAAGTTGGATATAAAATGAAGAAAATTTACATATTATGCTTATATTACAAAAAAATCGTAATTTCCAAATCAATAATTGTGATATAAATCCTCTCCTTAGCTAATATTCTACCAAACTTTAAAATTTTTTTTTTACGAAATTAAAACTGAAAAAAATTGGAAATATTAAAAGCTAGGCCATTATAAAACACATATGAATACAACTTAAAACCAAAGCCTATACATAAACATATCGACTTGTTCGAACTAATAATACAGATAAGCTATATATCATCACCATTTTCTTGATCCAGGTTTTTCTCTCTCCTATGCTAATTACATATCGTATATGCACATTTTAATTCGTATATATAATTAATTGACCAATCATTTATGTTCCATTTATCATAAAATCTTAATAAATTATTATAATAATTATTTTTAAATTTAGTTATATATATATTTATTGCCCAGAAATTTTCTAAATATTGATTGGCTGCTGAGATTAAAAGGATCTAATTGCAATGGGGTTTTGGTGATGTCTCTAATCTTTGGTGATCAGGTAATTGCTTGCTTATATATTACCAAATCTGCTGCAATGAGGCCCTTCTGCTAATCTGGCCTCTGTTTTTTATTTCAGATTCTTATTTATTATGATTTGAACTATTTATATGATTTAGTTTAATTTAATGATTTTGGTATGTTATATTTTCTTTTGTTTGGATTTTTTATTGGGTTTTATATTTTGGTAAAAAGTGTAAATGAAGAATTTACATGGTTCTTGAAATTATTAAGTTCTATCTTTGAGTAAATGTCAAGGGAAATTAATCACCTAAGATGGTACCCGATGAGGGTATTAGATTTGGGATTTATAAATCGAAGAAATATAATTTAGAGAATGAGGTTTAGGTGACATTTTGCAGTTGGTGCTTCCACGATTTTTCGGGTTAATAGAGACATTTGAAGGGAGTAATGAGTGAATGTTGTTGTTTGGAGGTTCAAAGGTGGAGGCTTTATCCGGAAGGGGGGGAGATATGGTAAAAGATCCAGGGGTTAACAGTGAGACCATATGGCGCACCTTGGTGATAAAGGGAATTTGGATGTTGAAAATAGATTCTAACTGACATTAGGGAATTATCGGATCCGCTCCTAATGTAATTAGTTTCAGATTTGGTTTATCTGATGTGCAAACATTTTTCTTTCCTTTGTGACAACGTTCTGATTTTCTCTGAAAAGTATTTGCTGTTATTACGTAGTTTACGTGGGCAATTGTGTTTTGTGATCAGGGTTGCACCTAACGTTTTGGTCATCCACTGCCTACAGTATGCTGTTGGATGATCTCGTTTTACATGTGTATTTTCATTCTTTTTCTAAAATGGAATATATATGCGTAGTTATTGAACTGTTACATTTGTTGCCAAGATATTCAGTGTTGTTAATCGTTACATATGCCGATGTTGTTACATTTGTTATGCTCTTTGGTTATTCATAAGTGTAGAATGCTTCAATGGATATTTCATTTGATGGAATATATACTCTTGAATAGGGGCCAACATCAGCTCTTCTACTGTACACATAAGATCCTTCTTTGTTTTATTGGAACTTCCTGTAACCAGTTGACTATGTTGTGTTTCTTGTTTTTCGCTTTCATGATGTTCTTAACGGACCATGATTTATTAAGGAAACTTGTGCCGGGATTTACATTCTCCTTTTATCTTTAGATTCTGTCATCAATTAATAAGTTTCTCCTTTTCTCCTGCATATATTTTTCTAACGACATTGGTCATAGGTGAAATTTTATTTCTTCTTATAACAATGCATCTCCTTCTGCCGTCATGCCTACTTTTTCTTTTCTTTTGGCTTAACATGAGATAATCTGATCCCATGTTATAATCAATCCCTTAACACTAGTTGTATCAAATCATGGGCTCTGAATTCTAATTAATATAGTGTGATAATAGATATTTGAAAACTTTACTTCTTATTTACCAAATTGCGCTTACAGTCTAAAATAATTTCTCTGTGGAACCTAAAATATGTAGACATTACTTTATTTCCATATGTTTGAGTACTTTGGTTATATATAATCGTTCAACTTTTCATCAATTGACTCGTTCTGCTAAATGGCAAAACTAACTCTACTTTGTTTTAGTAGATCTTAGAACTTAATATTGCTCATTAATAACCACCAACAAAAGAACATAAATTGATACCGGCCTTCGGCTACTTACTAACTATAATGTGTTGTGCCTAATATACTGGAAATTTTTTATTTTCTTTTCAAAACTTTAGGAATTTTATAGATTATAATACCTGTTTAATACCAAAATAAAACTGCAATAGCAACGAACTGTATGGGTTCTTAATCTAGATGCTGACGTTGGAAACCTTGTTTTCTCATATACTTTTCATCTTTAATTTAAAGCTCTGTCCTTTTCGATTTTGTTTTTGTTTTGTGTTAGGTGGGCTATTAGTAACATCTGAGCAGCTGAATCCGCTTATTGTTCCTAGTTCTAAATGTAGAGAATAATTATATGCACAATGAAATGTATTTTTATTCGCTGAAGGAGGAGATTAATGAATTGATTATGAATGAGATGATGGTGAATAACCACATTAGTATACTGTACTTGAATTTGTGATGTGTAGCTATATATGCAACTATATCGGTGCCCACAACTTTGTATACGGAGTATCATTTTTGCTTATTTGTTTTTTATCTAGTTTTGTTGGTACAAACCATTTTGTATCTTGATTGAACAATCACTTGTTACCGTATTTCGTTGTTCTCATGTTGATTTGAAGCGCTTAATAATTTTGATAAATTCAGATTTACATGCCTATAGAATGTCCTTGAGTGAATACATATTTTGTTCGCTAGACCTTATTGTCTTCGTTTTAACGGTTTTGAAACCTAAATGATTGGCATGGGTTTTCAAGGATTGATAGCCATGCTTGCTTACACAATCCTCATTTATAAAAGTATGAATTGTGCTCCATCCTTTTTTATATTCTTTCTTTGTCACTTTAAAGATTGTCATTTTTGGAAACTTTTTATTCGTCTCTTGATTTTGGCTGGTAGATGATACTTTGTTTTGTGTATAATCTTTTGAGAAGGTATAATATGATAGAAATTACCATTGAACTCTTTCAATTTAATATGGCTGCATGGATATTATGCAATACAAACAAACTATATTAGATCAAATTGAGATGAGCAAGGCCCAAAAGTGAAGCAATCTATTGAGATGGAAACCAATATTAGTATTATATTACCCTATATTATAATAATATTTTTATTGGTTGTGAAAAATATATTTTCTAATAAATTTAAAAAAAATACTCACTATAACAATTCAATAATTAATAAATTAAATTTTTGTAAAAAGGATACATAATAATTCAGCTTGTGGATTTGGGATTATGCTCTCTTCAATATGTTCATTATCGACATCTTGATTGATTATATAAAAAATATTCAACATTTTCACCCACAATAGATAAAATATTTGATATATCTACGACCTTACATATTTTTTTTTAATTTTATCGCCAACAATAAGTAAATTTCATTTTAATGTAATGAATTAGTCTACTCATACTAATTTTTTTATGATAATTATTCATTATAAATTGAAAAATATTTTTTCTAATCAAAAATTTTCATATATATATATCTAAATTATTATGTGATATTTTGTATTATATTTAAACAATTGAAATAAAAGAAAGTATCGAATACATATATATCTAATACTCTTAAATCTCTAATAGATTGTAATTTCCCAAAGATTGAATTTTTCTACCCACATGATTAAATTTAGAAATTCAAATATTTTATTTATGTTATTATTAATATTTGGTTAAAATAATCAAATAATAATACTTTTCTAATCTCTATTCATGACATTAAATTTAATTACAAAATCAAAATATATTTATCGATGAAGCAACGTTTTTTAATTTTTGAGCACTTTAATCAACTTAACATCGTTTAGTATGGAGGTAATATAATTTGAAAATTTTATTTACATACATTTTTTATTATAATATATATATAACATGTTAGTTTTTTATGCTTAAATAAAAATATATTTATTTATAAATTATAGAGAGACAATTAATAAATAGAGTTTAATTCAATAATATATGAAAGGAAATTAAAAAATTCAATCTTGCATGGCCCCAATATTGAATAATGGTAAATAAACTAAATAAGGAGTATATATTCATAATAATAGTTATATTGGTTTTCCAACTACATATGTAGTATAATTCATCGATATTATGGTCTAAAAATACATCATTGATTGCCACCAGTTCTATTTGAATGACTTAACATGACATTTATATTAAAGATGTTGTTATGTTGTTAAAATTTTTAAGTTTCACATCGAAACAATATTGTTTCTGCCATATACTATTTGATAGTGACATCTTTTTATTAAAAAGAAAAATTAGCACAATATCTTTTTGTTAAAAGTATGTAAATTTTATTTGAATTTATATAATTCATTTGGTTAATACATTTGACAATTAATGTGTGGCCTCTTGTTTGTGTGCGCCTATAATTGGGAAGTTTATAAAGGGGATGTGTATTCGAGTTTTGTGTTTCTGATGACTATTAGGACAATCATTGATTAAAATATCTTAAATGAATTTCTAAATAAAATTGAGTGTGAGTGCTATGAATGAACTTTTGCACGATAATCAATTGAGAGTGATGAAACTTCAACACATTCATCTAAAAATATGAGTTCATTTTTTATTACAAAAAAAGTGAATATTTTACATAACAATACTAATAAGAATTATATTAATGAATTCTTGTTAAGCAAATGAAGGTGGTATGGCAACAAGAGCTTTTTAAATTTATTATTCAAATTATATTTTTAAAAGAATTATAAGGGATCAAACGACTATGAATAAAATGCTTGTTATAATATAAATCAAAGTATAATACATGATTCTGATGTTCTTTTTGTTATTATCTCTAAAAATGGGTTTCATCTTCTTCATGACGTCGTTTTACTAGTCCATAAGGGGATCCGATAAGCCTTTTGAATGTTTTTTTTTTTAACAACTATGATAGTATCGGCAGAGCGTAATTTTACATGCTTCTGGCGACATCTTTTGTTTTGGTGTGTATCCCTAAAACCAGCCATAAAGGCTGACTATATTTGGAATCTTTTGGAATCCATTTCGATATTATAAGTATCTTTAAATCCATGTCAAGGAACTCTCATCAGATATGGCGCAATTTGCAGTGAATGTTATGGTGCATGGTTGTGACGTGTTGCTTTTTTACTTGGGATCAGTTGGGGTATCACCAGAGGCTCATTGTCGGGATCAGTTTTGACGTGTTGTGCCAATTCACTTCTTGTACAATTAAATATTTACAGAAAGAAATTGTGATTTTTAACACTTTCCTCTTAAAAAAACATTGATCTTAACTTAAGTGTATGATGCGTCAGTTATAAATTATACTCTATTACGTACTTCCTCCCTTCCTCGAAATTGATCCACTTTTGATTTTTTAATAATTAAACTTTGATCATAAATATTTTTATTTGTTTTATATAATATTTGATGAAAAATATATCTTAAAAATTTAAATATGCCATTTTTTATATTTTTCATAAAATATTATAAATAAAAAAAAAAATATCTATAGTCAAAATAAAGTTATTATAAAAATGAAAAATCAAGTGAGCGATTTTAGAAATGGAGGAAGTATATATTCATCGAGAACTGAGGCGATTATGCACGCACTAACTAGAGCCACTTCTCGTGTGCAGTTCAGCCTATTTAGGACAGTGATCTAATCTTCTTGTTACCACATCTCAGTAGTTTGATAATAAATATTTAAATTACAACATATTATAATCTTATTAATGAACATGAAATATAAGTTTTTGGTCTCACTTCATAAACGTGTGATCAAGTTATATACATTAATTGGTCCATGAACTGTTGCATTTGTTTGTCCAAAATTTTGTTAAGAAATGTGCATTCTCGACTTTTAGTAAGCCGGTTCGATAGCAATCGAGACATAAAATCCAGGTTATATGGATCGGTCCGAGGCAGGTACAAATTAGCGTTTAGAATTACGTTGATCGATTTAGCTCAGTTATATATAATGTAAACTATGTTGAAAACCTCGTTGAAGACGATTTATAAAAGTTATACACGTTTTATTATTTAAATTTCGCAGTTGATTAAGCTCTGTTAAAAGAAGTGTTCTAAAAATTCTCTAAACGTTCGATTCGCTTAAAGAAGGAGTTCGGCTCGATTCGAAGGGTGTTTAAGCATTAATATCAAGCGTTAAATTCTAATATTCTACACTTTCCAACTAAGGTTTGGCGCTTCAACGTATACTCAGTAAGCAAAGTTGGGGAGCATAATTTCGGACCGTTCTGTACGCAGTAGTTACTATAGTATACCCACCATACACCAGACTAATCTGGCAATGCGGACTTTTGATGGTTCAATGAGCTACAGGTAATTAATATGGGTCACATACTACAAGTGGACTACTAGATATTGTTTTTAATAAGAGTTAATATTTAGCAAACATTCACAGTATTAGAAATTATCCAGCAGGCCGATATTCTCACATGTATGGCCGTGTCACCATGTTCGGGCCCAAGGCTAGCACTCTTGAACCGGGTCGAGATTCGGCCCGTTAAGAGAATCTTGGGTCACCGCTGGTTGAGAGGGCACAGGTGTATCGGGGCCGGCGGTAAGCGTTTACATTTTTTTCCCTTGCATTAAGTCCCAACGTTTAATTTTTGCCGTTTATGACAACTGAAAATGAAAATTGATGACTAATTAATGAACTGCATAGAATTTACAATGAAATAAAAGATTTATTAATATGTTCAAATAGGTTGTAGCGCCCGACTGGCGTACCCAGCGATTGGTCTGGTCCAATAATTGATAGTTCGACGCCTACTGGCTTAGTCTGTCCCGACCTGCGTTTGTCCTCGGTAATCAGTAGTCAGCACTTGAAACTTCGATTAATGGTATTTGAAAACTTCGATGGTCGTCTGAATTCCCAGTCCAAGCAAGCTAACGATGGAATTCTTATGAGATGAGCTTTAGAAAAGAGATCACATCTTGATGGTAGCATGAATGATCTACGTCAGATGTGTCAAGCATGCTCCAGCAAGTATTCTGATACCTCCACGGCTTAAATACTCAGCGTCCTCATTTAGGCCCACTGACGCGCCGGGACCGTACCATCCATTGTGATTCTAGAGGTAGCTCACTAAAACTTTCGAAGGTGTCACGCTAACTTTCTGTCATGACGGATTCCAGCGATTCCGGACTGACTTTGCTCACAATCTTGAGTTGCTTAACGCCCAGCGCAATTCGATGGACAAATGGGTGGCCTCCTGAGCCACCACAGTCTTTCGTAGCGTTTGTGCAAATCACGTGCTCACCCCGGCAGAAACTTCCCAATGGATCGCCCCGTCTAGGATTCACCAGACAGCCAAGCGGCTTTAACATTTGGAGTTAGCACATGAGATAAAGGCTTCGTCTTGATGGTATGGTAGTCTCTAATCAAATCATATCAAACATATCACCACTGGCGCATTTTTAACGGTCAGTATTAAATTAGGTAGTTTAAAAGGATATTAGGCATTTTTCTCACAACAATTAATACGTACAATCAGGACCTTGCTGAAAATGATGCAATGATTCATTCGATCCGTTCGTGGTGAAACCTAAAAGTTACAAAGTCACCATATTCTATGTTAGCGTTCACCTGATCACGCCGCTTTACGTCCATTAAGTAAATAAACTTAATGTTTACCATTAAGCTTTATACCGAACTTCCATTTCAAGTTTTGACATCATTAAGCTCGTCATCCAGCTAGCTAAAACTTCCTGTCAGCGGCATATAGAAAAGTTTAGCCCAGCGGGAGTTCGAACAAAGGCGGGGAGGAGTAAGCACAGGCTGGATGGATACGATAATCTCGAAAGAAACCTTTTACATCACGAAGCTCCCTCACAGGAATTCTTTCTCAGGAAAATTACTGACGCCACGTTTAGTCTCGGCTATCTAACGGCATTTTTGGCCTCGCGCGTGGTACCGTTTGATCAAAACGGTACCACGTTAGATGAAGCGACTTGGGGAATTTTCCAATGGTACACAAATAAGTAACTCTTTGCTTTTAGGCGGGTAAGCATTAAGTGCTTGGTTGATCCAAACGTTACTGATGTTTGATCCATTGGTTCTTTACTTGACTACTTTTTGCTAAACCTTGAGTCTTGTTTTGAACTCAGCATTCCACCACGTTCTGGAAAAATGTGGGATCGTGGAGCTCTATAAAGGGGCAGCGTTCTTTGTTTCGCTAGCTAAGGTGTTTCACAAGCATTTACGGTCTCCGCAGTCCCTTTCTAAAAGCAATTGATGCTCATTACTTATTTTTTATTGGGGTAAGGATTCAATCGTCCCAAAAAGTTCCTTCTCAAATTAACAATTGTTGTTACTGAGTTATCTGGTTCGGTATTATCTATCATCTCTTTTTATGGTTGTCATTTGTTCATCTACAAATTAATATCAAAAGCGTAATCTTAGTAAAATATTCAAAAGTGACAATGGTTGTGTGCTAGTATGTCCTAATGATTTTGTTAATCTGAGGGATGATAATGGATGAATTACCCGTAATTAACTCTCAATCTAGTGCTAAGTTAATACTAGTGAAAGGAAACGTCATGGATTTGGCAGCATTTTGTGGCCTGTCCGTGAAAAATCAAAAGGCAACTTGTAGAAGTTATGAGAGGCTATCATGGAAGCGGGTGGGGAGTAAAGGAGGAACCAGGTCATCTTGCTAGTACCCAGGATGGGGGGAAGCAGTTAATACCCAGACAGGTGAAGAGCTCTTATAGGCGTCTGACCCTTTTCGACTTTGCCTTTAAAATGTGTTTGACTAGTGATATTGGTGTATCTTTAGATTTTGATACTATTCTTGTGTAACATGCCATTGGATTGATAAAGATTGAGTTTACACAAGAGAATTGTTTATTTATAGATCAATTGAACATAAAATATTCAAATTGTTGAAGGTATACTCGTATGTTGCAGAGATTACAAATGTATATGGGAATAAGATTACTTGATTTCATTTGACTATTGCCTCATATGCGTTTCCTTGAAAAAATTAAAAGTGTCAATTAAACCCGGATTTAGTAAACTTTTCCAAGTTAGATGTTTATATTCGTCCTTGGTGATAACTAAGATGAACAAAAAGTTGTTTGGGATGAGTTCTTTGCAGTTATTCATGCAGACAATTAATTTTAAAAGGGAGGGTAAGAAAATATGAATATAAAAAATTGGTTGAGGCTTCTGATGAAGTTTAAGAAATTAATTTTGGATTACGACTAGATGGAACTCGTGACTTTAGAATCTCTACTAGTTAGGTGCATACTTAAGGAAGAAATCACAACATTTTATAGAAGCATGCTCGGTTGGAGTATGAATATTATGTCTTTAGCTTTACATATAGTAATTGAAAATATTGTTATAAGATTACTTAGGGACTACAGAGCGATTAAACATTACCTGTTTTTCCTTCAATATCAAACATTAAAACGTGCTTTTTCTTTAGAATGTGTATTTGTTAATCTTTTAAAATTCATTATATTTAAGCATGAGATGAGTATGTTAGGAGATATGGTTCAGATATGGAAAAACTTTTAAAATATTTTTCATGTCTATACCATACATATGCAATTATTAGATTATTCGATAATAGTTATCGACATTTAAATTAAGTTTTTTCATATTAGGCGCGTATTTATGATGTAACAATACCCTTTAGTGCAGATTACAAGAATTTTGATAAGAAATATAAAGATGAAATTGAAACTTATTTGTATAATATGTATACAAATATCAATCAAAAGTACATAGGTAAGGTAAACCGTACCCTCAAATAATTAATACAAACTTTTAATGTGCCTTGGCGTTTAAAATACGAAAGTCGACATGATCGCCTTAGAAATGATTTGCAATTATTAGGTGAGAAATAATGATAACTCCTTCCACGAGACTATGGAGTTCGGCTCATCGATATTTGACCACTAACGTGGTGTGGAGTCAATATAATGATAAAAATCCTTTTGATATATTAAATGGTGATGAGGAAACCTTGTTTCGGTATTTGTCTAAGATGAAAAATATTCTATTTTATACTTTGTGTACAATAGATAGTGAATCCGCATTTACCTAATGTGAAACTTCTGATACACTCAAGGCGTTCAAGTCGCACAAGCTACAATAACTATTCTTATGTGTGTGTCAAGGATTGGGTGACCTCCGAACATATAGGATACAAGATCAAGATATACGCTCGCCCATTTCAAAAGCAAAAAATATATGTTAAACGATCTTCGCGACATTGAAGAAGAAATTGAAAAAAGAAAGAGACTGCAACACATTAGGCGATGAAGTCGACTCAAACACAAAAGAGAGTCGAAGATGAATTCTTATGATGATGATTAGATTTATAATGTTTGACCTTTTAGGAACTCATGTAAAGTCGGCCCTTAGTATAAACTGAAGGCTGTCTTAAATAAATAAAATGTTCATTTTTTGGATTATGTCATTGTGTATATTCTACGAAATATGTTAACAGCATAATTTTGATTTTTCTAAAATGATACGATTAAAGTCAAAGCGTGCCCGTTGAATTTAAGCGTGGTCCATTTCTCTAAATCCGCGGTTTCTTGCGTGTGACAAAGTGGCCACATTTAAATTTAAGCGATGCAGTACATTGAGTAGAAAAAAGCAGTGGCGGCGCCTTAAAATGCCACCAGCGTGGCCCACGTTGAAATTTTAACGATGGCCCGCGTTTGTCACCGCAACTTGATATATTTGTGTGTAATAAGCGGTAGCGTTTGTCGAGTGCATTTTAAGGCGGTCTACTGTTTTTTATAATCAGTGGCGCATTAAATTAAACGCCTTTGTTAGATTCTGAGCAATTTAGGAATTTAGGATTTAAAAGGGGTGCAATTTTTTAACATAAAAACATATATATTTTAGCTTGAACCAAATTTCTCTCGATCCTACGACAACACAAATCCAGAATTAAATCTTAAGGCATATTCAAGTACACTAAATCATCAAATTAAACTTGAATTTACAATAATGGGATATAAAAAGAAATCAAAATAAAAGAAATTAATTACAGGATGAAGAAGTTGCAACCGGAGGAATTAGTGAAACTGGGCCAAACCTCCATGAATGGATCATTTGATCATGGGAAGGTATTTGGATTATTAGTAGAATCTGATGTTCAATTATTTATCTTTTTACTGGTAGATTGGTACCCGAGATAGTTGCGTTTGTGTGTGGCTTAGGGTTACTTATTCGATGGAGGTGTGGTGTGTAATTGCATAATAAATGGTGTCCGTGGTAGTATCCTGATAGTTTTAGTTAGGGAATTTGTGGTTTGGTGGGGAGGATTCCATGATTATAGCAAGGGAAATTTGGTGTAATGATAATTGGCAGTTAATTTTGAATGATTGTCTTTGACCATTCTGCTGTGATGACAGTGTAGCTAAACCCATGTCCCAGCCTACTCTGTTACAATTGAATGTGGCCTTCAAAGTTTGTTTGGAAGGTCGTTCAAGAGAGATCCTTTGCCCACGAATAGTCAAGCGTCAGGCTTGTTTAAAAGCCTGTATACTTTTTTGTTATAAGTGGGCTATTGTACAGACTAAGGGTTAAGGTTAATTTGCCACGCGCGATGCTCTGACGTATCAACTATCAAAAAAACAAGTTTTTAGCATCAATATGGGGATGATACTCTCCTATTTGTTGATCAATGCCGAGGTGTCCCGTTTTTAGAAAATCAACAAATGTAATCCTGATATGAGAGGACGCTATGATAGGAAGACAATCGTGCTTGCCCAGGGGGGTTGTATTGCTTGCTAAGTGAGGGGTTTGAGATTTGAGTTACAGAGGATGATGGTAATGACGTTCAACGGATGCCCCGTTCTTTATGTGACCGGTCCAGTGGGCCCCACGAGGTTGGGACCCGTCATTATTTTGCTGAATAAGCGAGTCGCTGACGATGGATAACGATAAAGGAAATGACTTCATTTTAACGTGATAATAAAAATAATACAACTGCGTCCATCGAGATTGAACTAACCAACGCCATGGCTGAAAAGCCTGTATCCCATAATACAATAACATCAAACAGCTTGTTTTTACAACTGGAACCTTGATAATTAATGTCATTGAACGCTGAATCTCAAGAAGATAAAAGTATGGTAGGGTGTTCGAGCCACGCCATTGCGCATCCACGGTGCAGCGGCTACTCGACGGTACATCTGGTGGGTAATCCCGCGACGTATATGGAGGCATACTAAGCGCCACATCATAGGGAAATAGAGAGTCGTAGGCTAAAAGGTGAGTGAATACAAATATCATAGAAGTTAACCTACTACTTGCATTACAAACAAGGATAATTGAAGCCCACACACATTTAATATTGCATCACTCAATGTAGTTATATTTTATATGCTCTACCGACAAAATAAATCTTTCCTTAATAGCTTTCGATTAACACCTGAAAAATCTGCCGTCAACAACTTTTCATAATCTAGAGATCTTTTATTTGTTATGATATTCCTTAAGTATAGCTAATTCAGGCAATATCTTAGCTCCAAACATACAACAAAACAAACATATATCTCAACATTTTCATAATAAACATACACAACTCTTGAAACTTTATCTTTTTGGTTCACCGCTTAAAGTGCTACTACTCAGATTATAGTCCTTACACTCACTTGACATGTCTAAATATTTATTAGGTACCTCTGAAATCTATTATAATACAGCTGTGATGTATATCTTAGTCAGGAGATAATAACTTAGAATGCAGGTGCTACGCTTTAAATTGTTATTCATTTGAAATCTGGCGGAACTTATCCTATTATTAATTATCAGCATTGGTTAGATGTAACTTATATCTGCCCCGGATCAACTTTCATATTATATACTAAAATATATAATGACATAGATCCATAGATTAAGCGGCATTCGGTTTATAATTTAATACTAGTGTTCTCGTTTTCAAGTTCATCTCACCCATTAATGACAACCAAAAGGATGTATATGATTTATCTGACTGGATCCATAAGAAAATCGATAATGTATGTGTGAAATAAACCTAATACGACATGTGTTTCATCGCCTTTACATCTAATTATAATCAGCACAATGTCCATAGCCAACAATAGGTCGCGCAGGATCGTACTACTTCCTTAAAAATTTAAACAACACCTTATATAGATACTCTTCAAAGTCTCGATAAGGCGCGCATCCTCATCCATAGCAGAATCATACCTGAGGGGCTAAAGCTGGCGACTATAACTCTAGTCATCAGGCTATCTCTAATACTGATCAAGTCTCTATGAGGAGGAATGTTATTAGTTGATAGCTCTTTGCTCTTATACCGTAGTATAAGACCATATGACATGATACTTAGCAATGAAATGATAATGAATGTGCAACATACCAATGTATATAAAGATACTTGGCAAACAATTTTCACAAATGATGGCAATAGATCTTGTTGCACTTTGCTCACCCAGTATAAGGCGATACCCAGGCAATACTTTGTGTATAGATCTACGACTGCCTTATCAAGTATAAAGGCAGCACCCCGGCATTGCACACATAAGCGAAGATATTAGCCGTCTGACGTGCCTTTATGCAGATGCTCAATTACTTCCTAATTGCCTGAGGCGGTAAATAGATCTCATATACCGAGAGTATAAAGATAATCATATGAAGTGATAATAGATCTGTTCAAGCATACCTACAGGTTATAAGAATTCCAGCGTCGTATCCTGCTTGAGGAAGGAGTCACCTAAGCCCTAATAATTAACTATCTGGGTCATATTCTAATGCTTTCGAGTCACCTCAAAGTCACCCATAATTCTAGCTTGATACACTCTCAAATAATATCAAAGCCTGGAGTTGAAGACATCTCGCTTGAGCTATAATCGATCATGGCCTTGCTTGAACTTGACCCACGAAACTTCAAACCAAAGATACAGGAAATACAAAATTACCCAGGCAGGCCACATAAAATGAAGAGAGGGAAATGCGGAAGTAAGGCTATGAAGAACACAAAAACTGGTTGAAGGTTGAAGAGCTATTCACTTACCTCAGCAAATCTTGGCCATATACTTGAAGTACAATCTCTTGCTCACCTGAATGTGGATCATGAACAATGGCATGTAATATACCACCTCACATAATCAGCCACCACAATGATGTGCTTTCCAATTAAAGTAAGAATACGTACGTAATATAGCATCAAGTGAGGATGAAATTTTTCCGCACTGTGGTTACTTGATAGAAGCTTGATCCACATATAAGATCCAGGATTTTCGGCGTCTAATCAAAACACCCGAGTACAATTACTATACGACAACTTTATCTTGAATTAAATTTAGGCTTTACTGTGGCCCCATTTTTTGGTTACAAATTAACCACAAGCTTGAAAAATTTATGATTGCTAATTATGTTTAAAGACTATTAAGGTAATGATTTGACTATCGAGCTAAATCCAATAATACGACTGACCTTAACCAAAATACTAACATTTTCAACCATGTTCCCAAATCAACTTGATATATCAACTTTTCCAGCACAAGTCAAACCCGTTTTCCCAACAACCTCAAATCCATTACGCTACTACTCAGAATACAATAAATTATGTTCGACATTCTCCAGCCAGGCTTTATAATGTATTTCACCTCGAAACAATCACAATAAGCGTCCATTAACAGTATTTTATGCTCTTTCGGCGTCATTTAAGAAAAATCAACTCAAGTATTTCGAAATTCTTCGACCTTACCATATGACAATATGTTATTATCATCTTAATGCTATAATTTAAGCCTATATAATAATTATATTCGATATCATAAAAAACCTAAAGTTGGCACAGAAAATTCTAAAGAAGTCCAGCGATGGCCTAAGCGTCCGAGATTCGGCGTCGCGTAGAACAGCTCTTGGCAAGAATAACTAATTAGGAACTTGAGAATCGATTTATGGAAATAAAATTCGAGAAAATACAAAAAGTCAGCGAAAAAGTAAACTGGTGAGTCTCTAAAATATTCAACAAGATTCGCTGACGTATTAAGAAGGGCGTGAGGAGCTCTACAAGTTGATTAAGCTCTCAGATGGAAGAAAATCGAAGAAAAAAATCAGGGGAGTGCGTCACGTCAATCCGCGTGTGAGAGAAGAAGAGAAGTGGGCTTGTGTGTTTTCTTGAGCTACTTAAGGTTGGTTTACATAGGTTAATGGGTGCCCAATAGTTTTATGTAAACCCGATGTTTGTTTAATTGACCTGGTACTTTTCGTTTTTTAACATAAACAACCTTGACTTCACCCAAATAATATCTTCCATTTGATTCAAACTTTAAAAATTCTAAATGCAATCATGCTACTAATTTTTGTTTATAAAATAATCACGAACATAACCTATCCACTGACCGCGCAGTCTCGACCTGCTGAGGCTGGCTTGGAGGTCGCGCTCACCATCCATCAGTCAAAGAACGCAAGTCGATGCGCACTTGACATGCTGAGGATGACGAGGGCCGAGAGGGGCTGAAACACCTTGAATGGCGTCTAACGATCGAGGTTGAGGATATAGGGTTGACTCGCCTCTCACGGGGGATGCCACCCGCACGACCCCACCGCCACCGGTTTGTGTCGCAATCTGAGAGATGACAGCATGAGGACCAACAGGCTGGAGAGGGGGCCAGCATGCTTTGATACTCGAACATTTATTTTTTGCCAAGCATGCTTTCAATTTCAAGCAATTACTTGCCAGTTTCTTAAGGCTCACTAAAAATTTGGTTTTATGTGATTGTGTTAACATGTCGATGGTTTTCCAAACATTTTTAGTTTTTATTTTATGATGTACTGTGTGCTTTGAGTCTCAAACATTTAGATTGTGTTATTAACTTTGTCAGTTTGTTTATATTATTTATTGTGGTGTTTTTGCAACATTTATGTGTTAACGTTTTATGCAAATTTTAAAATGTAATATACTTTATTTAGTATTTTTTGTGTATTAAGCGGTGGCAAGTTTAATATACACAGATTACCTATGTTTAGTAAATCCATTTTAGGAAATATACTGCCCGGCTTTTTTGTGTCTGACGGTGACAAACGTTTATTTTAGCGTTGCCCACGTTTGTTAGACGAGGACCTCGAGGAACGGGCCGGGCCGAATACTCACAGCTGAATATTGAACGGAGGCTCAGACAGATGAGCACGAGGCCCAATCCCTCGGCCCCAAATCCGTCCCACGTTTCTTGGTGGGGCGTTCGTGATGCAAACACATATCATGAATAAGTTAGCCGCAAGGGAGCTCACTTGGTTTCTCGGTTAAAAAGCAGATGTTTATAGTAGGTTTGGGAATTAAATACCTTATAAAGGCCATATACATACAGAGCCAATTGGGCATATAGAGGTATATGATTAGGTACTCTTATAAAGTTCACAATTTGTAGCCAGGATAAGATGTCTCAAATCGAATTGAAATTAAATACTTTTGCAAATAGCATATATATATATATATATATATATATATATATATATAACAACATATATATATATATATATATATGAAAATGCATTAATGTAAGTATAAATTATTCTTATCATATTTGATTACATGGTAGAGAAATGTTTAATCTCGATTAAATGATGATATTAAAGAGATAATTTAGTATCTGATCGAAAAGGCAATGAAGCATCTTAGGTGATACCAATTCTAATGTATATCTATTACAAGCTGATACATGGTTGCATAAAGCAGCTTATAGAAGGTATTTTGGATATTATTCCCCATGAATAATCTATCGCGATTGATAATAGGAAAATGATGATCTAATCAGCAGGGGGAGATATATTTATACAATGATAGAATGATGATCGTGAGGAGGAGATATGATATACATTATACTCTTTTTTTTTCATTTTTTTTTTAGTTTTTAATGAAACAACTCTAGTGCTGATATCACAAAATACTGTCTTTTTTATTTCACGCTGGAGTTTTTTTTTTTGTTTTACTAAAGTTTTCCTAGGGGCTATTTAGCAGATGGTTATACAAATAATCCATTGTATGTGCTAAAGATGTCCAGTTATAAAAATATGTGTGATTTATGTTCATGACTTAAAGCATTATTAGACTCATGTGAGCTTTCAAGGTGCCAACTTACCTGCTCTTGAAGAAAGAAGGAATTTGAGATGAAATATCGTTGATAAGTCACATTCATTTTAACAATTACTAATATCTGCCAGGGTCTTGAACAATGACCCATTAATGCCAAGAGAAAGTACAAAAATTTGATCTAAAATTATCATATATAAATATGTTATTGAAATGGTGATATTGTATTATATATATATTGGGAAATATGTCAGCACATTGTCAGATATAAGTTGGGAACATGTTCAATTTTCTGTGATTGATTATGCACTTGCCTTATGATCTATATTAAAAGATCACCTACATGTTAGCCTCATTTATATTAGTAGTTATGTATTTTCATGGTGATGTATGTGAAACACTAGATCAACAAATCATCAACACCGTAAGTCTTGAAATACTGAATTATTGTTTGGTTGAGGAATATGATCACAGTAAATCCATATGCTTTTTGTGATTTATATATAAAAGTTGTCCTCGGCTTGATCTTTTACTTAATGTATATGCTTTAAGTATTGCCTGATTAAATGATTAACATGTTTAAAATAGAGATAGAACAAAAATATATTGGTGTTTACGCACCCTCGATCTTCAAGGGAATGTCGATTTTCAACAAGATTGAAATGTAAATGGAAAATATGTTCACTATGATCACTTAAAATGGCATTCAGAAAGTTATCTCCGAGGCTACGACTAATGGTGTCAAGTGATTTGATTTATGAGAGAGGAATTAATGCGGCGTTGTCTTTCTTTTTTTTCAGTGAGGAATGGATTTTTCACGATAAGAGCTTTATTAGAGGCAACATCATGTCTGTGTTAAGAATAATGCACACTCTTTTTTTTCGCCATGCTTTGGATTTTTTAGTACGGACGGGTTTTCCTAGTAAGGTTTTAGCACATTTCTTGTTGATTCACTAGGCGTCCAAGGGGGTATTTGCCAAATCATACTTATGGTGGATATTAATGGCATGCAATTTGAATAATGTTCTTGTTTTTGAGAAATGAGAACAACTGCTTGAGGCAATCAAGCTAGATTACTTATTTACCAAGTTACTTGGGCCCTCTTATTATTGTATCTTGTAAAATTACATAAATAGGCAACTCATTTGTATTTTATGATACATACGATTATCTAACAACAATAAAATTTATTCTCCTTCTTTTTCTGCTTACATTCTTTTTAATACATTTACATTGTTTACATGGTTGCTATTCACTTAACATTATATATATTGTTGAAGTTTCACTACATGTGCCAATATAATTAATTGATATTCATAGTCTAAAAATTATTCATATGGATGGAATACTCAAATTATATTTGACTTCTTGTGACATTTATAACTAGAAATATCATTTATGTGTCAAAATTTT
This sequence comes from Lithospermum erythrorhizon, assembly GCA_019722365.1. NCBI lineage: Eukaryota > Viridiplantae > Streptophyta > Magnoliopsida > Boraginales > Boraginaceae > Lithospermum > Lithospermum erythrorhizon. Next base: position 161,267 of record JADFUC010000200.1, on the reverse strand, counting down.
TAAAAGTTTCATTAGCAACAATAGTATTAATATTGTGTCCCTGAAAAATATATACGATTGAGTTTCACCTTTTTTATTAAAAACATTATGGCATAAGATATACTTTTTGGAAAGGTATATATCTTTATTTCATTGATTTTTAAATATAATTTCATTTGGATTATTCATTCGACAAGGATATCTACAACATCTCTTTATTGTTTGTGTGTGTTAATGGTATTATTGAGACAATCATTAATTAAAAATAGCATTTAAATGAATACATAAACACATTTGACTGTGATACTATGAATAATTTCTACTGAAATTTATGATGATGTTTTCTAACAATAAAATAAAATAATAAAATAATGTCACATTAACTTTAAATCTTGAAAATGAAAGTAGTATAGTATGAAAGAAACTTTTAAATCTATTATTAAATTATATTTTTTTAAAATTATAAGGGATCATGTATGACTATGAGCAAAAGAATGTCTTGTTATAATATAAGGGTCAAAAATATAATAATTTGGGTAAAATAGTTAATTACTTTGTGCCATTATCTCACATCAATTTAAATATTTGGATAAAGAAATATTTACGTACATTAATATTTTTGAAAAGAAATTTGATTTTTTAACACATTTGCCTGCCAAAAAAACATTGATGATCTCTTAAGTGTATGATGCATCATAATTATGCTCTATTACGTACTTCTCTCATTTCCTCAAAATTAGTCTAACTTTTGTTTACAGCCGATAGTAAACTTTTATTATAAATAATATTTTTTATTTTGTTCGTATAATATTGTTGAAAATATATGATAGAAAGAATTTAAAATATATTTTTTGTGAATATATTTTTCCATAGTATTCTTCTTTGGCCCTGGAGAAACAAAAATATTTATAGTTAAAGGAGTTTCAATTATGAAAAAATAAAAAAATCAAAATTGAATAATCTTTTTAGAGCGGAGGGTATATATATTCTAATTAAGAACTAAACTGATTATACTTACTAACTAGAGCCACTTCTTGTGCAAGTTTACATTTAATATTTTGGACATTGAATGTTAATCATGTTACCACATATATTGATAAATATAATCTTTATGTTAGCAGATTATTTATAATATTATAGAGGTGGACTGTGAAATATATATGAGTTTTTTAGTCTCTATTATAAAAGTGTGATTAATTGCCATTAATTGGTCATGGTATTTGCATTTTGTTTGTCAAGAGAAATTTTGTTAAGAAATGTACATTCTCAAATGCTTGAAATAACATAGTTAAATTTCATTGGCTCTGTTGATGGCATTGAACTTAAAATCAAGGTTCGATGGAATAGGATCAATAATAGTCGATAAACTACGATCCATTATATTGTGTATTTGAAAACCCTGGTTGAAATACCAATTTATGTATTTATCTCATTTTACATTTCCTATTTGTCTTTTCGTCCATTCGATTAGGTCACTTTCGTAAAAGTATTTTGGCGTTCACTCCAAGCGGTTCGATTCGATTCTCAAGTTCGGCTCGATTAGCATTGTTCAGCGTATAACGTTAAATTCTAAGATTAAATCTTTCAGATAATGATATTGACCTATAAGGTTTGACTCTGCTAATGACATATATTCCAAGCCCAAGTAAAGTTCACGGTATAGTTCGATTAGTTTCTGTTGATCGCAGCCAATTGTCATATGATATGCCTACTTACCCATTCATATTAGGACTTTTGATGGTTCAAATGAATTATCGTGATACTAATATAGGTCACTTGCTAGTGGACTACACAGTTACATTGTTTTAATAGAGTTAATATTTGAAACATTCACATTGAAAGGAAATTATCCAACTGAGCCGATGCCATCATCCATGCACTATGTTAGCTAGTGCAGTTTTTCTACTAATTTCTAGTTCAGCGTGGCAAATATATACACTACTGTATAGTGGAGCCGCCATACATCACCAACACTAATGAAATCCCAATTGTGAACTATATACTATATACAGATAATGGTCGTTTGAGTGAGCATTAATATGTGACTTCTAGAACAAATTTCAGGGGAATTTAATTACTATATATATATCACATTTTTGGGAATGAAGTAAAGTATTAAAAATAAAAGAGAACAAATATTTTTAGCATTAATTTCTTTAATAATGTGTTGGGAATTTCATGTATGACACATTTCAAGTCGGCCTTTGGTGGTCGTTAAAATAAATCTTGAGCCGATGGGCCGACTCGATTTAAAACACAATTCGTTTCATCCAAAAAATGTGATCACAATTAAAGTTTAAATGTAACGGGTTTTTAAATTTATAATCTATAAGTTGATACTCGAAGCAATGGCCTTAAATATATCTATGACATATCCCAAAATAAAGTAATGCGGCAAGGCTACAAAAAGAAAATAGAAATGCGCTTCAGGTACAAAATGACAAGCACCGACAAGGCTAAAGTTTTAAAAAAGGAAACCAACAAGCAATCAAATAGTTGACTAACACAAAATGGAGGCCTTGAGGGATACTCGCCACCCGATGCTCACTGGCCACTTGGCTCAAAAGCTCACCGGCGACCTCTTGGCTCCTTGCCTCAGCACGACACAATGAAATGCCGCCCAAAGCGAAAAGTGCTGTAAGCCGCCAAAGCTTAGTAGAACTTAACACGGGGAATTGTTTTACCATCACGAGGAGCTTGAGTCAATCAATAATATAATAGTCAAATATGAATAAAATACATATATATATCGGAGACATACCTAAAGGTCATACAACATAATTCATGGGAAATCTAGGACAGACATAATAAATGAAGATATAATGGGAAGGTTTTATTGAGCTTACACAATTTGGAGAAAGAAATCAATAGACTTCGAAACTGCTGACTAAAACTCTAGTCATGTGAACCCTCCCTTGTATCTACCATTATCCCCACCCGGTACCCACAGTCCTCAATGTGCATATGCAGTCTACTGCGAGGAATGGACTAATCAATAATCACCCAGCACCCATACACTTGATATTAGGCCAAACCAGCATACACAAAGTATAAAGCCCCAGCGCGCACTTATACACAAAGTATATAAGGCCATCGCACTCATGCGCTAAGTACAGGCACACATCTTATCTATTTAGTATATACTAAGGCACACCGCTTATATATGGCCACCGCTTATACACTAAGTATAAGGGCGCAATGTCGTCGCGTCACGAAGGAAGGGAGAGAGTCGTCCAACCACAATCATCCCAGCATAAATTCGAATCCACATTACTGTTCATAGATAACTTTCTGACATCACCTCCTCGATAACCGGCTCTTACCCCCAAACATGTAATATCCAGCACCACATTTAAACATCTACATGACAAGTCATACAATGTCTTAAATAGAGGCCACTGAGAAATCACTTAAGTACCAGAAATGAGGCCACGCCTGTCGAGAAATATAGTTGGGAGTTCAAGCTATTACTTACCAGCAATCTTGGCGCCCACGAGGAATATAATCACATAATCATATAACGAGGTATGCATGTATAGTTCTCATCTAATCATAACCGCAATACTTGCATATCATTCTCACATATTCATATCATATGCGTGTATATCATTCTCACGTAATCATATCACAATAACATGTTCACACAATTTAAAGTAAGTACGTAAAGTAACACAATAACATGGATTCTTGTAGTTGAAATTTAGTTGATTTTTTTTAAATTAGATTTGCTTGGCGTAGTAATCTTTTCACACCTAAGAAGGTTGTTAGAGTTGGTAACTAAATTTTGTTAAAAGTGGAATAGTTAAATCTTTAAAGTTGGAGTGATTGATGACTGGAAATCTCTAAAATATAAATTTGTTAATACTAAAATATGAAAGTTAAAAGATTGTAGAAGTAGTCATTGTACTTCAATTTCGAGATTGTTTGTGATTAGGCGTGGGCGTGCTGGGATTAATTAAGGCTGAGGCACGTTCGTAGGGTGTTAACTCACGAGGTGTGAATTAATTTACTTTTCATTGAATGTGTTGGTGATAATAGTGTTTATCTCTTATTTTTTGTGTTGATTGTTTGTGTATGATTAGTTGGTTGATGTGTATTGCTGCAGGCGCGTTTGAGGGTTGGTCGAGGTTGAAGTGGTTGATTCGAGTTGTTTTTGATCATTTTGGGGTTAGGGATGTTTTTGTTAGTTGGATTGATATTGGATGAGTTGTTTTATGGGTTGTTAGCGTATGTTGAGTTGTATTATCCGGTAATTGCCTTATACTTGGTAATTTGTGATGTCTTTTTGCTTGTGCTAGATTCACGAGTGTGTTGTTTATAAGTTGTTTAGTAAGTTTGTTGAGGTATGTTGGGTTGTATTATCCGGTAATTGCATACATAACAACCTGATTATATGAGTGCTTGATGTCTTTCTGTCTTGTTAAAATTATTATTTGTTTACTATAGTTGTTTAATTAGTTGTTAGCGTATGTTGAGTTGTATATCGACGATACAATGACTGCCTCGTCGCGACCGGTATGGTGAGGATGCTCATTTTGCCTCGTACCTCGTTACGAGTGCTTGATGTTAAGCTTATGTGAAGGAGATATAAGTTTCTCGCAAAGAGGTTGAGGTTGATTACAGAGTGCATGGTTGTTTGGAATCGGGTTTATGTCGAGTTGAGTTGCATTGGTGGAATTGGGTTACAGTTGAATTGAGTTGAATTGGAGGTCAGTTGCGTTGATTATATGAGTTGAGTTGAGTTAAGGTTGAATTATGTTGGTATTTGAGTTGTTGTTTAGTTGGTGTGGAAGTCTTAGTGTTGTTGTGGTAGAGTTATTGGACTTATTTGGGGCATGGTTGCCATTGTTTTCTTTGAATGCATGATTATAGTTGGGTGTTCCTTTACCTAGGCCTTCTATTGCATGTTTAGTTGAGCCTATGAAATTATGATAATTGTAATGTTGATAAATGATATATTTTTTTATGATGCAAGCATGATCCTTACAGGCTCGAGACCACAATATTTTATATAATGGCTCTGAATTAAAGTAGTGATACACCAAAAATCTCATGTTATTGAAATTAACTATTCGGCGTATTTACTCTCTGGCGTGGGTGTGGAGTTAATTTCCATCTTAAGGGTCTCGAAACATACTAAAGCTGAACTAGCGACTCATGATCTTCTTGTGGTTTTGTTGTATGTCTTGATGTCTATATTGTGGTTATTTTGGATGTCTACGGATTGATTGTATATTGTTGACATTTTATATAGTTTGGTAATTTGTTGTATATATGGTGGTTTTGTGTGGTTTTTGACTGATGGATTATTTTCTTAGAGCAGTTCCTTCGGATGTATTTATTTTGTTTGGTTTATTTAAGGATAAGGTCTTTTCAAATTGAGTCATCCACTAGATTTGGTGACTACGGCAGTATCAGGATTTGGACTATTAACCTGTGAGGCGATTCGACTTGGGGTAGGTCGGTTACTTGTAAGAGCACTATTCGAGCCCCAGCCAACTTTGGCGTTCATTCCGGCCGGGCTTGGCCAGGTTTGGCCCCCGATGGCCTTAACTTTAGAAATAATATCAAAGTACACACACATTTTTGCCCTAACTTCCGAAATATTCCTTTGGCTCGAAAGACGCTTCAGCCCCCAAAAAGTATTTGAAGAACACCTAATTAACTATTAAAACAAGAGGAGATATTATCTTGAAAATAAATGAATCGTTTCTTTAGAAATGATTAAAATCATCTACATTATTCTTATGGCGCATGTAACCGCACACTTCCACTTTACATAGTGTAAACAAAAGTTCAGATACAGGTATGAATTTGGAACTACAAAACATTCGCCCAGCAGTACATTGCAATAACCGTTGAATTCAAAAAATAAAAATAAAAATTTCGGTAGGTGGTGGGACCGGTGATAGTACTCTGTGTTTGAATAAGATGATGTATCGAGACCCAAGTATTATATGAGAGTAGTAGTTTATGTATTAGGAAATTTTACATTTGGAATCGGTTCATCGAGATTTAAATGCGAAAAGTGGAAAAATTAGCAGAGAGAGCCGAGCGGGATTCAAGCTATCCTTAAATATCTTTATAAAATCAACCCCATCGTAAATGCATCAACTCGTCCCTCATCCCACTAAAGTGTTTTGTAGAAATATTCGATTTCCCCTCCCCACTTGAGGGTACTTCTTTCATTTCTCTACTTGAGTTATGCTCAGCTCAAAGATCGTTGGTAAGAATATCCCCTCGTCATTTTGAATTAAGGTAAGTTCAGAATATTGGGATATTTCTTGGGTTTGACATAATTGACTTTTAGTTGACTTTTGCTAAATTGAATTTAATTGTGTTTCTAGTATATACGATGAGTATAAGTAGTTAATTCATGATTTAAGATGTTGTTTGAGGATTTTGTGGTGATAAGTTAGTTAGTTGACTTTTTATTTAATTTTATAAGACTTTTTAAATGTGTAGGGGGTTAATTTGGGAGTTTATTGGATTGTTGCATAAGGTTAGAATTGTGATGGTTATGATGCCGATTAGAGGGAGTTATGATTTAGAAAGTGTGATTTGTAAGTTAGAGTTTAGCAATTGAGATTTTGGAGTATAGGTTGTTAATGACTTGCTGAAAGGGTTATACTCAGGAAACATAAGTTGATTTGAAATGTTAAAGTGATAAAGGTGGAAATTTTAGAGGGCCGATTGGGTTGTGTCTAAAGCGGGGTTGTTATTTGATTTAATAACATTAAATCGTTTTAGACCGTTTAGCAATCATTTCCACTTAGAGTTGGTTATGTATCTACAAACCTTAATGATATATATTAGTAGGTTTGATTATACTTTCGGAGTGTTTTTGTTAGGCGTTAATATGGAAGGGGCGATTACCATGATTGGCGATTTCGTGAGAGTTAGCTTGGTAGCTAAGCCTGAGGGAGATTGGTACTCTCGCTGCTACCTTAAGTGATACTTTACAAATTGTAACGAAGCATTATTTAGTATGATTAATAGTATACATGTATTTGTTGTATGATTATGTGTGAATTCATTTGTGCTTCGACCTGTGATATGATTATTGTATTTATGAAGATTGTAGGTAAGTAATATAGCTTGAACTCGACTTACGTTTCTTATATTCACATGGCCTTGTGGCATACGTATTTATGTGGCCTTGTCGGTACTTGTATTTATCATGACCTTAGCCACTAGTGATTCTGATTGATTTTTAGTTATTGAGGCGTTTTTAGTATGTGCTTGATATTGTTGGGAATATGATAGGTAGTTGTTGGGGAGGTGTTGGTTGGAGTTATGCGTGACTTTTACGGTGACTTGGTAAGGATATGACTACATAGTTTGGGATGATTGAGGTTAGGTGACTCTCTTCTGCTTGCGGAGATGTATGTGGCCTTTGTTGGCCTTATCTTCTGATATTGTTGGAAATCAATGAGAATTGCTGTTCATTTTTGTGCCGTTGCGACAATTGTGTGTATCAAATTGTTTACTACAGGTTGGTTAAGTATTCACGGAACTTAGTGTTCACGCGGCTTAATGGTATATTACTAGTGTGGAGTTCATGATAATTTAAGGGGTTTATGGCGATTGCTAGATGTCTTTCATTAATGGATACTAATAACTACAACTTACTATTATCTGACTTCTGGTCATTGAATAATATTTCATGAATGAAATTCGCAGGGCTTACTATGTGGGAGATTTCTCAATATTTATATACAATATTTTTCAAATATATATGTTGATAGACATCTTGATTGGTTAAATACCATGAGTTTAATCAATTGAAAAGCAATTGAAAATCGATGAATAACTTGATAAGTTATTCATTAGTGACTTCATTATTTTAATTGACTTGTTAAGTTAATTAAGGCCAGAACAAGCTGCTAGTAACAATTTATTAATTGGGGAGGCTCATAGCAGTACAATGATGTCAATTAACAATGATTAGCGATTTCCAACAGTTGTTTAGCAGTGGATTTTAGGGACTTTAGGCATTTACTGAGGGGGATTAGGTTTTTACATGAATCATATAAAAAAACCTCCACCTACTCTCAAAGTGCCGCCCCACTCTTGGTGGATGCTGGAAGAGTTTTTCTCTTCCCGATTCTGCTCATTATCTTGAACTACAACGAGTTCGAGTACTTTCGGTTGGTTCCCCTCAGTGTAAGCGAAATCTAGAGGACATAAGCAGTGGTAAGACAAGCATTGGAGAGGATTTTGAAGGGGATTTCCATAGCGAGGGCGCATCGTGGGGATTTGGATTCGTTAAACCTGGTGTAATATAAGGATTCTCGTATTCGTACATTTTATTTTGCATGTGTTTTAAATTAATATATCTCATTTTGTGAGGATCGGGATTCTTATGAATTTAGCGTTGTTTATCACAAAATGAAATTCTTGCTAGATTCTAACGGTAATATTTTCAGGCCCTCTTACAAGTTTGATATATTTATCTAATTCCCGATTGTCAATTGGCTTGTAGTTGTTAAGTTAATTTGATTATATTCATGATTTATATAAATGTTCAATTGATGAGATATATAATATATGAAAAATCAACCATTTTATATATGAAACTTCATAGTTTGGAATCATCATTTCATGTATTAGAATTTGATGATTTGATGTTTTATTTAATTCTTCACTTAGAATTTAGAAAGGGATTAAGTGATTAATTTACATTTTTTAATTTGAGGTAGAATTATTTTTAATTTTACGAGGAGAGGTTAAGAAATTCCCGAGGAAAATTTGAAATTAAATATGTGTTCTTGACCGCTGAGGTTCATGCAGTTTTCATAATATTTTTAAACTTTTTAAGTACTCCAAAAATTAATTTACGGATTATTTTGGTTTGTCGAAAATTAGAAGTATTTTGATAAAATTCACTTGCGGGCGTGTTCAATAATAATATTATTGTTGATGTTCAAGAAAAATCCTAGAATTTTTGGAATTTTTGAGAGCCTCCAATCGTTTTTTACAAAGTTGCGGTGTCTGGAAAAGCTGATAATTGCTATAAAAATCGGTCGTCGAACTTGCCGAACCACCTCGGGCATTGTCGTGGGTGGCCGGAAGGCCGGCGGTTTTGGTGGGTTGAAGTTAAAATCCGTTTTAAAAACCCTAAATGCTATTTTATGTAATTATTTTTTGTTTAAAATTATTGGTAAATTATTAATTTAGGTTTTAAATGGTAAATCATAAATTTTATCATTATGATATAATTGAATATATATCTTGAATGACATTAAATTTGATTTATATTTCCGCTTTTCATAATTTATTTTCATTAATTAATAATTTTGAAAATATGTTTTAATATTGACTTTTAAATTACAAATTTTGGAGTTAACATTAGCATAAGTAATTATTCCATGATTTAAGTGGCTGATAATTATTCTTAATAATTATATCACTAATCATGTATTGAATATATTTAAATTCAAAATTTTATATTAATTGATAATTAATTGAAAAATAATGGGTAATTAATTAATCGATTACTTAGAACACATCTTCATGGCATTTCATTTTAATATATATGACATTAAATTGCATTTATTTGTTTTTAATGTTTGCATATATATATTATTAGGAAAGGAAAGTATTTAGATATAATGGTTTAATTTATTTATTCTGAAATGTTTGTAAGCGACACTACTATGCAGTTTCTTTTAATATATTTCATTTTTGACACTGGCATTGTTGTATAAGTTGGGTTAGAGTAGTAATATAACCTGCTTGCTGTGGTGGCATTGAAGATAGCATATCACTTAAAAGGCTGGAGAAGCTGTAAATTTCAGAAGGCTGAGAATAGACTTTAAGCCCATTAAGTCTTGTTATAGGGACTTTTATGTTAGCATTTCACTTGTTCGTATATTTCTGAGGTCATATATCATATCTCTCAATCTGTGTTATTTATTTATTTTTCATGTTGTGCCATGTTTCTGAATATATCTACAAGTTTAAATAGGTTAAATAACATTGATACCGCCCAATTAGGAATTTAAACGATCATATCAAGCCAATTTCAAGTTGGCTGAAATCGGTTGCTTTATCACGGACTTATTTGAGGTGTTACAGTTTTTTGCACTTTGACCTTGATATTATGGATGTATTCATGGTTTTCCCTAAATTGTGGGCTTTCCAGGATGATCCATAAAGTGACTATTTGGTTTTGAATTGGTACTTGCTTTAAACGGTTTAGATACAATTGGGTAGCATCTGTATGGTATGCTAGTGATACAAGAGTTATATTAGTTTGTGGTGGTTGGTAACCTACTATTGTTTAAGTTCCAAATGGGTATTTTTGAATCATGAAACATAATAGACTTTGTTGCCATATTACTTTACACAGTGTGGTTGATAACTTGCTATCCATACTTTGATTCAAAATGCCATGGAGTGTTGTCGTTTGGTCAGTATAGTAGATCTTGATACCTTGCATTTTGTGAAGTTTTGATCGCAGTTCATATTTACATTTTTTGTAATACGTATATGGATTAATTTTGAATGTTCTACTGTTTTATTTTAAGTTGCGCATATTTTCTATTGTGTTGGCATATTAAGTTTACTATTTGTTACTTAAAATTCATTGGGCAAACTAAATGCATGACTTTCATGTGAAATAAATAAGTTGGGAGAATAACTTGTAAACAAATTATTCTGTATGATCTTATTTCCAACCAAAATTGCAATTGGTTCAGCATGCTAATGAGGATAAAACTTTAAATACCAACATTTTCAGACTTGAAGTTTAATCATGAACTTTTGGTTCGAGGCAAAGTTATGATATGATTGAAGGACATCAATTGTTGCAGGTTCAATCAGAGGTGATGCTAGCAAGAGGTGATATGCTTGTATCATGTAATACAAATAATATAAATGGTTTGATCTCTTTTGCCAACTTTCGATTGAAAAAAAACTATTGAGATGATGTCTTGAATGTTGTGTATCTACATTCGGGACATGTGATTGGCTTTAGCGTTTTGCTTTAACACCAAGCTGAACATGGTTGCTTGGGTGTAATGAAACAAAAGGCACATGGTAGCCTTGGCTTCAACAAAGTTATCTATTCGGTTCTCTCGTCACTTATCACGATTTGGTGAACATAGACTATAAGTGAGTTAATGATCAACTGATATTTGGACTTTCTTGAAAGTTTTAAAATAACATTTGGGAATTGAAGGGTTGGAGTTCAGTATCATGTCTCAAAATGTTTTGTTATCAAGCTGTAAATGTCTTGGGTATTTATTCGATTATCGAGGGCATTTTCGTTTTATTGACTTAAGCAGTTAATCATGGATATGAGCCAAGTATAAAAATAGCCGAATACAAAGAAATTTGTATGCGAGCTCTTCAATGACTTCATTATAAGAAACCGCGGTTTTAAATCCTCCTCAGAAGATGGTTTGGGATTAGCTATTTTCTTTTTTAAGTAGAAAAAATATAATGAAATTTGACACTGCGTTTCATATACCAAGTAGATTGTGGTGCAGGGTATTACTCTATACCCGATTATGAAGAGCCATGATATGATTATCTGTGATCAACTTAGCTGTGTGCATTATTTGGTGGCCTTATACTCTGGGTATAGGCGACATAATTATGCGTGATCACTTTCTTGTGCATTGTTGGTGTTGGCCTTATACTAGGTATAGCCGGTGTTATTGAATTGGTCCATTCCTGCTTGAGTATGACGGATCGTCTGCGTATGCGCGTTAGAGGTTACAGTATACTTACTGGGGATATGAGGAGATAGATGGTTTGATGACTAGAGTTATAGTCTCTGTGATCTTATTTACAGGTGATTGTGGCTTATGAGACTTTGTATTATATCTTGAGATATTGCCTACTACTGAGACTTTCTTTCGAATTTCACGATATGACTTTATTAGTGATCACAGGTATACCATGGCCCCCATTATTCTATAAATGACTATATCTATTGGCGATTCCGTATGGCTTAAGTTTCACTACATGCAAGTTTTCACTAAGCTTGGCTTACACCTATTTCTTTGAAATTTCGTTTGTGCAGGGTTGACAGGCGGAGTAAGTTGTGATGGGGAGGCTATTTGAGGAGTTTTTATTCAGTGGCTAGGTGGCATCGGGTGGGCGAGGATCCTCCTTGATCTCGTTTATTGTGTTGTGGCCGTTTTCTTGATTGTTGTATTTCATTTTTAGGACTTTAGCCTTGTCGGCAATTATTTTGTATTAAGGGATCTGGTATTTACTCCCGATTTATATTGCGAGGCATTCATGCTTTTGATACCATATATTTATATATATATAGGGTTAGTTGGTTAGATATCACTCGATGGATTGTAAATTTTAAAAGAAGCTATTTTCTAATTTTAATTAAATCAAAGTTTTGAATAAGCAATAAGTAGTTCTTTTCTAAAAATTTGAGTCGTCCGTGATTGTAATTATTTCACGGTGTTCGAGATTATAATGATTCGCCTCAGGCGGCCGACACAGGGCGGGTCTGGTCTGGTTTAGCAGGTTCGAAACCGACATCGGGGAGATTACTTCAACCAATATAAATACTACTTCTAAAAGCTTGCGAGACTAGACTTGGGTAAAACCGGCAACTGCATATACCACTTTGGATAAAATCAGGAAAAGCGAATTATGTATAATATCTGTTTGATGCAACTCTTATTTCTTCTTCGCAACCGCCAAAATCCAGTAGCCAACCATCTTGCAGCACCGTGGAGGAAAAGATATGGGTGTAGTGATGCCTGCATTCCGAGGGATTAAAGAACTATTGAGTCTTACAACATTAATAGCTACCCGTGAGTGCTTTATCTTGTAAACCCATTTCTGGGGCCTTCTTGCCCCTTACGGCAGCTCAGCCATTTACCACATGCCGTTCTCACCGAGAGTCGCTACGGATGGCACCAAGCCATTCGGGATGTAACATTGCCTCTCTTTAAAGTTTGGCTTAGTACCTGCAGTTCTGACGCTTACAAAGAAAACTTTTGATAATGAAAGCGATTACAATTTACTAAATAGGATAAGGAATACCGAATGGAAGGAGAATGTGAGGAAAGACTTATTTTTTGAGCGATGTTAGCATAATCCGAGAAGCTTAATAGATGTGCACCTCTTTATGTCTACCTTTTCGCTTACGCTGCCGCTACTAACGAGCTCTGTGCTCCTTACTTTTATGCGGAGACACATGCCTTCCACTGCCCAACTTCACACGAAGCAGGCTGATCCCCCCCAATCTGCCCAACTTCAGCCTAAACAGGTTCCTCCCCTAGAGGGGACGTGTCTTGCACCTTCCTTGCCGAAGCAGGCTACTCCCCAATCTGCCCAACTTCAGCGAAACAGCTGCTCCTTCAATATAAATTCAACACATCCCTCATATAATCCCTATCTCTACTCACAAGAAGACTCAGGAATCCACTATCAGACCAACATTCATATTGGAGAGTAATAGAACTTAAACTAACGAAACATATATGGAAATTCGGTTTCATAGAACACCACATCAAGAGACACAAAGTAAGACTCTGAATCCTCGGATAACTTCACCCACTTTTCCCATAGGGTAACCCACAAAAAATACAAACGAAAACTCGACGTAACCTTAAACTTCAATTTAGTTTAATCATGGGCAAAAGCGGCGACCCAAAAACGCACTATAGTTGAGTAGGATGGGACAATATTAGTAGTACTATTAAGGGGACTTGAAGTTTTAACACACTTGACTACGATTAACTAAATAACCCAGGTTGTTAACTATGCTCATCCCAAAATTTAATTAGCAAATTAGCACGAAAACATAAAGCTCTAATCTACCGTTTCAAGGACATATACATGCTTACGCTCAAATCTCCCGTTACGATGAGGAATTTTTGACTAGAAGTTTGAAAAATAATACCTGAAAGCGTGAAAAATACTCACGAAGACACATAAGAACTTCGGTGCCATTGTCCTTTGCGTACTATCTTAACTTTGGCTTACGAAATTCACGATCAACCATACTTAAAAATTGGATAAATATGACCTCTACGTTTTATAGCCAATAAAAAAGCAACCAACGGCACGTTAAAAATCATCCACTATAGTAAAAAAATATCTAGCACCACAAGAAGAGACAATATTATAGGGTCCCCCACCGAATCACAATAAATCAACTCTAACAGTACAGCCTTATCTTTCGCTCTAACAAATGAATCTCTAGAATGTGTTTAGCCCGGTGACCTGCATGATACCTAAGCAGGTCAAAAGAAAGCAAATTTACTTGAATGTGGGAAGATGCAAAAGATCTGCAGCACAAAATGAAAAGACTAATAGATACCGTTTAATGGCACCTATGAAAGTTTTTCCCTCGGAAGACCAACCGGACAACGAGGAAATATCTATACCTGTCTAGTAATAAACTCAATCTACGGTTATATGATTGGAGGCACTTTATATCCTTAAATCTCTTTATACTAATAACAAACAGAGTAATACCGATTCTTTTTGTGGAGCCATAATATCGAGGAAAAACCTGAAAGAGGCATGAGCTTCTGGCTGCCCGTCGGACAGCATCAGCAGCAACGGCTGCTCGGCGAGCCAGCCAGCCAACGACTAAGAAATTTTGGACGATCCGCCCACGACCTGATGTGAACGGCCGGGCGGCTGCACGGCCCGCAAAGCGGCTGCCGCGCGACCAGCGAAACCACCCGGACCAGCGACAGACCCCCGCCGCGCCCGGAAACCATGCTTGGAAAAACATGACGTAACATCGTGGCTAGAACGATGACATTAAGTACATAACTGCGAGAGTCAGCGAGATGTATCACCGAGAGAAAGCGGTGGGCTGTCGTGAGACGCGTCACGCGACTCACGGAACGCGGGCACAAAGTTGTTCTTCTTGGAGCATATGGCATGATATGCTCACCGATCGAGTAGGCGAGAGGATGCGGGGAGCGACAACGAAGACCGAGAGCGCCCAAAATTCCATAAATACCCCGGAGAAAATCGCCCAAACTTATAAATTTGTCTGCTTGCAGGCTGCTTTCGCGCCAAATCACACATACAATAACAAGGAGAATTTGGATCATCGTGGTCTGCGGCTTTTTAATTCTTTGCTTTTCGTGCAGCTACCAACATCACTTTGTAAATAGCGTAATGGATTATTGCCTCTTTCCAAAATAATAGATAGTTTCTAGAGAGAAAGATCAATCATGTTCAAAAATCCATTAGACCAATGATACTTTCGGAACACACAATCAATCCCTCATTCGAAGTACTTATAATTTTAGTTTCACAGCGAAACCATCGATAAGCCAAATTTTTCTTATGATGCTGATATAAGACAACGAAGATTTGGACCGCTCATATAAAAAATTTACCTATTAAAAACTATAATTAACACTAATGATGTGCAGGATTATCATTAGAACTTAAATAAGCAGTGTGATCGAGCTTTGGGGATAGAGGGCGTTTGTGGGAATTTTGAGGGACGTTGCTGCTTAGGATTTTAATGGGTGGAGTGAATTCTCTTGTTATGGGTATTATAGGAGGGCGAAGCTGACCTGGCTCCTTACGTCCCCAGTGATGATAGAGCGGACTGGGTTAAGGGAAGTAATGTGAGATTGGGTTAATTTGGGGGAGGTGTGGTTAAAGAAAAATTTTGCTTACCAACACATTACGACAAATTACACAGTATAGCATTAGACAAGTATCTCTCGTACGATATTAATGATCAAGGTTACAATTTATACAATAAAACCTACAGGCTCACATCTACGCGTTAGCCCCAATGCAGTAGCGGCCCGCTTCACGGTATTCTGGGGACCTGTGGAGCCGTTCGAGGTATAATTGGCGTTATTAACTTCCATGCTCTGTAGCAGTGAATTTGGGGCAGTTTTTGGGGAGCACTGAGGGGTTCGGGAATATTAATACATGAGTTGTAATGGCTGCGCATAAATAAATAATTTATTTCTTTATGGGTGGTTATCCGCAAAAACACAATGTAGACATATAGTAATAGGAAGAATATTAGGGGTTTCAATATTAACTTTGAGAAAGTTTATCTTTGTTCTTAGTAGGATTTATTGTTTAGATTTTTCGGTGATAAAGACAATACTCAAGCGATGGTAGTAGTGAAAGGTCTTTTGTAATAATCTTGCGGTTTTATAGTGGTTGCAGCGATAGCAGTACGCTTTTCGCGTTGAGGAGGAACTGCTAAAATTCTTGTGTTGTTTGCTATGCTCACCTTATGATTCATATCGTTCTTGTGACTGATTACTTAAAACTCGGGAGGGATTTGCTGAGGGTCTTAAATCCGAACAATAATATCAACAGTAATACAATAATATTGCCGTAATAGATTGTCTATTTTATTTGCCTTTTTTATAGTTGTAATTTTTAAATTTTGACTGTATATGTTTTTGTTTTTGTATTATAATATTTTGTTAAGCCTCTTGATAAAATGTTTCAAATTCTATTTATTGACATATTTTTATGAAATCCCACTCACAGCATAAACAAATATGCTCCCCAATATGAAAGTTTAAAATTATAAGCATCGAAAAGAAATCGAAAAAATATATCCCAATATGAAGTTTAAAGGGTACTAAGCTATCAAAGTAAAAAACAGGCGAAATGCTTTTTAGAAACGGAAGGAGTATTATTGTAGCTAGTTGAGAGTATGCACATGTATAGTGGAGCCGCCATGCATGCATCACCAGCACTATTGAAATTACAATCGTAGTGAATTATCTGTCATCTTTCGAATTATTCCTCCATATTTCTTGTTTTCTCTTCAAGTTCTCCAACTGTTATAAATAACGCAGCATGCAATAACAATAATGCATCGTATTATTCACCTCCATCTTCAATCAGAAGTTTTTTTTTTCTCCCAAAATTATTGTTCTACTACTACTCAATAATAATTAGAAAAAGGAAAACCATAATGGTAATTAACATGTCATCTTGTTCATTGAAAGGTTACTGCTATTTGTTCATTCTGATGACAAATTGCATGCTACTAGTTCCCTTAGGTGTTAGGTCACAACAATTATCTTCTGATTTCTATGCAACAACTTGCCCAAATCTGCTTAAAGTTGTACGTAAAGAGGTTGTGAGTGCCATCAAGAATGAGATTAGAATGGCAGCTTCATTGCTTCGACTTCACTTCCATGATTGCTTTGTCAATGTAAGTTTGCATCCAATTATACAAAAACTAGCTAACCTACTGCATCCGAATTTATTTGAATAATCTAATTAACGGAGTATTATCTCGTTAGTAAAAATCAAAGTTTAACTAAGAGTTATAGAGTTAATTGTCAATTCGGTCCCAATAATAAATGTAACAATGTTGTGTTTGATCCTAGTCATCAGCTGCAATATTGCATACTTAATTCTTGATACTATACACGATGTTCCGATATGGTGGCCAAATGGAAGGAACCATTAAGTATTTTCTGTATGTTTATAGCTGAGGTCATGTGAGTATATAGTTAATTGTTATGTCACTTTGGTGTCCTAATTGCAACATGATGTACACTACCAAAAATTAAATCTACAACACTATCACTCGTTGGGAGTTTGGACCAAATCGCAATCTAATTAAATTGGTAATTAACCATATACCAAAATTCCATTATTAATTATTTATTGGCAGAAATTCTTAGTTAAATTGGGATATAAGAAAGATGAAGTATATCATTACTGTTCCTGTTAATGAGGTTTGACATTAATTTTTCAGGGATGCGATGGATCTATTTTGTTAGATGGGAATAATACTGAGAAAACTGCATTCCCTAACGTTAATTCTGCTAGAGGATATGAAGTCATTGACAATATCAAAACTGCAGTTGAAAATGCATGCAGTGGAGTTGTATCTTGCTCGGACATTCTAGCTATAGCCGCTCGAGATTCAGTGGTGCTGGTAATAAGTTAAAAAGAGTTAATTAAAGATATGATCTTAATAAGTATGGGAAAGTTACATTTGATCTCTATAAGTGATACGTAATACATTTGGTTTCTGAAAATGTGCACATGAATGCATTTCAGTTCCAATACATGGCAAACATTATATATTGTATCTCTAGTATGTGCAATATTGGTCAGTTTAATATGAGACCATATTATAATATTGATGTCACTTTAATGAACAAATATGCTACAGTATCATTTACTAGAATCAAAGTACAGTTTCACGTAAACTTATTAAGACCATATTTACAATTAATAAATTGTATAAATTGCAAATTTGGTACCGTAAACATAATTTGATCAAGGATTATTAGTTACCACTTATTACCAATAATTTACCAAAACTTTGAAGACGTCCTAAAAATCATTTTATTGTCGATATAAATGTTATACAAATAATCCCTAGCTTACTATATATGAGTTATGGTGTTACGGACCTAATTAAACGTGACACCTTTACATATTTTTGGGACTAATTTCATTCTTGAAAATTATCAAAGGTGAAATCTTGACTCATTGCCGTCATTTCCACAATTAACTCTTATAATTGTCACTATACTATTTCATCTAATTATATTTAAATGATGTTTTTCTTTTTAAAATAGTATGTTTTTTTATCATAATAAATAATCGTTTTATTTTATACAGTGAAAAATTTCTTACTAAAATAAACAATACATTTTAGAGTGGAGGTCCTTCATGGAAAGTTCAACTTGGTCGAAGAGATGGATTAGTGGCAAATCAAACAGGAGCAAATAGAGCTCTTCCTTCTCCTTCCGAATCACTCACCTCAATTATAGCCAAGTTTGATGATGTTACTCTCAATATGACTGACGTTGTTGCATTGTCAGGTAAATTATTTGTTTTTGGATAATCCTCAACTCATTAAAGAATTAATAATTCATCCTCAATACTTCTTATGGTATGATGGAAGAATAACAAGGGGCCGGGCACTCGGCCCTAAACTTTCCCGAAAATGTAATCAAGTTTTGGATTCCAATAATTTTCTATTTGCAAAACAGTTTCAATTCTTTCCAAAAAGTTGCATTTGGTTCCTAAATGGACGTGAGTATTTATATGGTGACGAAAATGTGACCCCATGCTAATTCTTTCTCATCGCGCATTTGCCGTCACCATTTAACGACTCCATTAATTAAAGAATCGAAGTGCAACTTAATGTCAATAATTTGGAACTAATGTACAATTCAAAATTATTAGGGACCAAGTAGAAATCGGTATCACTTTTGGACTAAAACGACAATTACCATCCTCATTTAACTTTTGCATACATATATTTTGTCCTGTAAATCCTGGTTCTGCCTCCATATATGCAGGTGGTCATACCATTGGGCTAGCAAGATGTGCCACCTTCAGCAACAGGCTATTCAACTTCTCCGGCACCGGGGCGCCGGATAACACCATGGACACCGCCATGGTAACTGACCTCCAACAAACATGTCCACAAACCAGTGATGGGAATAATACAGCTTCTCTTGATAGAACAACTAGAGACTTGTTTGACAATAACTACTTCAAGAATTTGGTAAATGGGAAAGGGCTTCTTCAATCTGACCAAATTCTCTATTCTAGTAATGAAGCTATATCGACTACTAAAGAGCTTGTTGAACTCTATAGCAATAATTCCGGAGTTTTCTTAAGTGACTTTGTTAATTCGATGATTAAGATGGGGAATATTAGCCCACTTACAGGATCAAGTGGTGAGATCAGGAAGAACTGTAGAGTTATTAATTAAATACTTCGTCGATTAAGTCTTCTTCAGTTTGGGTATGGTAATGTACTTTTCATGACACTAAAATAAAATATGACTGGAGGCTTAGTTTAAGATGATGTTTGGAATGAAAGTTAGAATCATCCATGTGATTTACTTGCTTATTAGTTGGTTTCAAGTTGGTTCATATTTTGATCATTAATCTCGATACGCAATTAGGTGCAGGGGTAAATTTAAGGGTGTTTGTTAATGTGCTAACACCGGTGCTAACTCGTGTTAATTTTCGTAAATGTTGATCGGTTAATCATTAGAGTTGGTCGGTGTTGATCGGGGGCTTGACCATCATCGACCGGAGGTGACCGACATTGACCGGCATTAATCGGTCAACATAAAAATTCATAAATGTATCTGGAGTACATTTGTACTCATATCGGAGTACACTTGTACTCTACATATAAATATACAAATTTCAACGTTAAAGTATATTTGTAATCATTTTTTGTTCATAAATTTCATTCTAGAGTACATTTGTACATGAATGTATTAAAAAACTTTAAATAAATTAAAGAAAAAAAAGTTAGCACCGTTAGCACCATAAAGGTGTTAGCACCGTAAAAGCGTCCAAATTTAAGGGTGTGTTATTGGTATTCTCAAACCATCCACATATTTAGAAATGTTTAGGATGATTTAAGTGTTTATTAAAAAATGTGAAACCGTCATTTAATAGTCTACTCGAGATTTTTTATCCTAAAATATCAAAGATTGGGTGTCGATTAATGCACCTCTCGATTGATTAGGACTGGAAACTGTCACTTAATCTGAGGTTAAGCTCATTGAGGTGGCCCATGCGTGAAAGGTGAGGTCTTTTGCCAGCTTAATATTTCTAGTTACTTGATTGAGAAGTATGTCACCAAGGGGACATATTTAAGTGTTTATTAGAATTAGGGGAATTTACGTAGTTTCCGTTGGCGGTTTTGATCTATTTATTTTCAAACTAACTCGACATAAAAATGACGACGGGTTTTAAAAAGTCAAAACCATAACTTAGAAACATTGATATCTAAACCATGCGGTTTGGTTTTTACGATTTCTTGGTTTGACGATTTAGTTTAGGCGGTTTTAAATGCATAAATTGTTCATTATGTATCAAAACCATATTTCTTCAATTAGTGAATTTAAAGAGAGTCGGCGCAAATATTGTTTAATTCTTAAATCCGATACTTGATAACAAAAATATTCAAAAATTCAACGTCTAGTAAAAATAAATCGAATGACGCTCTAATATTGAAAACAAAAAAGAGACTATGAGGTAGTATTGTATGTACTACAAAACTACTACTCCCTCCGTTCTTAAAAAATTATCACATTTTGACATTTTGATAGTTTTAATGTTTAAACTTTGAAAACTATATATCTATTATATCATATTTGAAAACTATATACATGAAAAATCATTTTAATTATTTGAATTTGATATATACTTTTCATAAAATATTATACAACACAATCAAAATATATTTGAGACAGTTTAAAATTATAACTATCGAAAATCAAGCTCTTAATGATATCTTTTAAAATGGAGCACAGGTAAAAATATTACTTTCACCACTACAAAATACTATTTCGGTCAGGAAATGACAACTATTGGATGGAGCCCAGAGGTATTACAACTTTTCAGATCAATTTACTTAAGAAGAGTATCTTATTTTTTTTTGCTTAAAATAATTTAAGTATAGCAGTTAATTCATTTAGCACAATTAAAAGCAATATTGCTTCTTTTAAGAAAGATGAAAGCAGAATTTTTTCTCCTCACATCCTTTTTGATCGAAAATAAGCAAGGAAGAAAGCCTTAGTTTTTCTTCGTTCCTTCCTTAATTAATACTTTAATTGTTCTAGTAAAGCGATGGAAAGTTTGTCCGATATTGGTGTGAATTATTCTTTGAAAACAACCTTAGGTTGGTTGTTTGAAGCTCCACTCAAATTAAATGATAAAATTAAAACTACAATTGTGAGGTACAAACATAATCTCTTATTAAATTACTCTTTTTATAATCTCGTAGAGTTCTTGGTATTCGGATCTATAACATATTTGATGTTATTTTAATCCATAAAACCCAACAGTGGCATCAAGAGCCTACTTTCAATTTTATAATTACATAATTACTCTATATAAATTGTTTATACGTTGAGATCAGATTTTATATGTTTAAAATTGCTATTACATATTTGTTTAATTGATATTAAAATATGTGTTAATTGAATAAAAATATGATTAATCGTTAATCAAAATTCATGAATTTTATGAAGTTAAAATTAGATATATTTTACGGATTTTACAAAAAAAAAATTGGATTTTTTCTAAATTACTTTCTATATTAAGTAAAATATTTCAATTTGATACAATACCATAAAGCTACGTTTAATACAAAATTAATTTCCGAACTTTAATTTGTATTTTTCATATAGTTAAATTGAAATATTTTTCTAAATTTTGAGAATTTTGTGGGAATTTTTTGTACAAAATTTTTATATAAATTTAGATTGAATAGATGAAAGTGGTTGATTTGTCAAAATCGAATAGTGAAAGGTGGCGGCTTGGCGTCGGCCTAGCGATTACAAATCGGTACAGCTGTTAGTGTTTTTATCGTACACCAAATAATATTCTAATAATACTATGAATGCAATCCCTTGATCGGCTACCAATTGAATACTTGATAATTAAAGTAGCTTATAAATATATGTCACAGATTCTTGGGGAATAATCGAAAGTGTGGCGGAAATACTATGATGAAGACTGAGCAATAAAAATAGATTGCCTCTAAAATTATCCCTACTGGTAGACAAGTTATAAAGGGGTTTTCTTAGGCTCGCTTAAAATGTCCCAAAATATTAAAAATCCGAAAGGAATTTTTCCAGCTCTTGATGCGACTAAAAGCAGAGGAGGGAGGCTTTTTTTGCAAAAGTGAATGGCTTGAAAGTTAAATCTAATGAGCTTAACATATGAAGGCGGTGTTGGAGCGTTACAGAATACATCTGAGGAGGTGGAAAGCATGCTAGAATGTTTAAAGGACAAACCCTAAAAATAGGGAGGAAGGTTGGAACCGCACCTATAGCCTGGAATTCCGCACTTGCGTCCGGAGGGAATGGGGGAAGTTCTGGAACCTTACTCCGTCCTTCTAATTGGAATCCTGCCCATTATTTCTATCTGATTACATTTAACCTCGAAATTTTATAATGGCATTATAGCAATTTCGTTGTATGTGTGTGACGCTTTTAGGCTCGGTGATTGAAAAGGCCATATTGCTTCCAGAGCCGTGGCCGAGGTTGAAATGCGTTATTAGATTTGATAGGCGGCCTCACAGGCTGGAGTAACTCCAGTGGCGTTTTTGTCCGTAGCTCGGCGTCTTCGGCTGAGAAGCCGATTAGATTCGCTATCTAAATTGCGAATTGACATGACTTGTGATGGAGTTCTTATAGGATGAGCTTAGAAAAGAGATGCGTCTTGGTGATATGAATAGTACCCGATCAAATCATATCAAACATATCACACCTGCTACTTTTACTTTTTACTGCTCCGAATTATTACACATATATTAACAAATGTTAACCGAACATTATAACATAATATAATATTGATATGAGGCGGATACTAGTAAACCGTCATGCGTTGACTTATGCATCGGGTATCTTGATATGAACATTGTCGTACAATGAACATATATCTGAACTTAACTTTAAATAGGTAAAATCGGTTCAGCCTGTCGAATTGTTCACTTGGCACTATTTCAAATATCTACGTATTTCTGCTGCTCCCGAGCTTTGCCGTTGAGCGATTGCTTGTATCGGCGATTTCTTACGTACTAGTTCTCCTACCCAGTCATTGTAGTAAGATTGTTATCTGAAACTCTTTTATTTGTAATTTCCATGGCTTCATGAATTAATACGATATCCCTTCCAAAAATTTGGAGATGAACATCGAGAATCACCATTAATTCACGAAGATAGCGAGGAAAACTACCGGCGTATTGATTTATGCAGATCCTTATATTGGGGCCAGTGCTTTCCGTCACTTTGTTTATGGCGTGACACAGTAATAGATTTATAGCCTTCCTTTACAAAAGGCGTTTGGCGGTCAAAATGCATTACTCTTGGCAAAGCGAGGAAATCACGCCTACGCGAGGTCGAAGAATCGCCATTTAACCCATGGCTTGTGAGAATTCTTCTTGAGACTTATTATGGCCTTGTTCTAAGTTTCTGCGGTAGTGCATATTCGATCCACACTCGAAGCTGCTTCCGACATGTATACGTGTGATTGGTTAGAAATGCGCTCTTTTACGATCAAGAAATGTGATCGAACAACCAATCACCCTTTTAAAATGCGTTTGGTGTTCGATTACGATCGGTGAACACTAACTAGGGGCGAGTAATCTTATTGTTCTGCAAGCTTGACAAAGATTTCTTGTTCGGATCATATAGTGGGAACCCTGCTCCAAAGAACTTTAAGAATCTTTGGTGGAATCAAAATATCAAATATCATTGCTTAGGCGGTAAGTATATATGTATATGCGAGTATATATATATATATCTGAAATATATGAACAAGGTAAAACATATTTATTGAATTTAGAAGCTAAGAAAGATTCATATATTGTCTTGACAAATTGTAACATATAAATAAAGGTGAAACAAAGCTGAAACCCCTAACGCACAGCTACGTCGTTTCGATCGGTTGTCGTATACTTATCATGTGTTTGATTTAAGTTAGGGGTTTGATTAGAGTGCTAAATTGTCGTCAGAGTAATACTTTACATACGTGTCATCTCTTTTTCAATTTATGTCTTAAATGAGATGGTATTTCCACAATGCGTACTTGGATCGGTGATGTGCTCTTGGTTCATAGCTTGAGCATTTCTTAGTGTTGTCGCGTAATAGTTGTACGATTCTCAATGCTGGAAGTACTGACTCCAGGATTCACTTACGAATTTCTTGATCAGCCAGCTTCGCTGCGACTTTCGATCTTTACTTGATATTTCGGCTTCACATTGTCGAGTCGGATGTCTGATGTCTTGTTTGCTCTTTGCACGAACCTTTGCTCCATGACCAGAGGCGGGAGAAATACATAAGCTAGATTGAGATCTAGAATCATCTTTGTCGGTTTGGAAGCGCATCGATGTAACCTTGATATGACTCGACATTCCTGCAATACTTTGAGACATACATCCTTAATTGTTCTGCCAAGTACTTGAAAGGAATGGCCTTTGTCCGGTGTCGTTGCACGGACACGATTAGTAAGCTGCTACCGTTACACTCAAAGCGTAAGACCGCGTCGATGCATTGTACACATAACATGGCAAATGATGGACCACATAGCGAGGCACTTTCATGGGGCTTGAACAAATACTTGGCATCATACCGATTTTCGAAGTGGGCTATTGGAAACCCGAATGAGAGATTTTCCGTGTCTGCGTGGGAGAGAGATTACTCTTCTTGGAGCCTCAGTATGGAATCTATGCGTAAAATTATCAATATAAATTATTTTTGGCTCAGTCAGTAGGCCTTTTTGAGCAGATTCCTATGTATGCTTGATTAGAATATATTGGGCTTCACAGGTCGCCGGCCGAGAAACATTTGCATATTGTGACTTTTTGGCCCGACTCAATTATTGGTATATGTAGATTTCCAATTAAGCATTATGTAAATGCACATACGGGACCACCAAGATATAATACGGCTCAGCCCAACATATGCTTGTATACCACAGCGAGAATCTTAACCCGTTTATACTAAAGGCAAAACTTTTGATTGCTTGGTTCAAGCGAAAATTTGACTCTGGATGCTTGCTTGGACCCATTAGATGGATACATGTAACTACGTATTACGCTTTGGAATCCTTTTGGACATATAAGCCGGGAGGATTTGTGTCATGTACATGTCCTCTTTAGGTCATTCGGGGAATACAGTCTTTACATCCGTATACCATATTTAAGTAATCGTATTATGCAATGATAGTTAAAGAGAATCAGATGGACTTAAACCCTTGTTAGTGAGGAAAGTTTAGGTAAGTAATCAATTCCTTGAATGCAATTTGAAACCTTTATGCCCAGATGCAGCCTTATAAACATGGATATTTTCATGTTTATCCGACTTCACGTTTAAATGCCCATTTTCGATGGTCTTACGCTACAAAGATGGGAAGTAGGTCGATGTCGTGACCGTCGTGGTACATTGAGGTGGAATTTCCCCGGTTTCATGGCTAAAAGCCATTAAACCGGCGTCCTTTTTTCATTCATTGTAACTTCATATGAAGAAGGTACAAATCACTAGGCTAGGAAAGGCTTTTTAGTACCATCGATCGAGTTCTTAAGCGAGGTCTATTGGTTTTCTCGAGGGGTTGTTGAATCTTGGAGGTTAGTCCACGGTTTCTAGTGGGTGGAGTAAATTCTTCGATGTAAGAGGATCCACCTCACGAGGAGGTCAGATGTAGCAACCTCCTGCTTGTTCTTGAACAAGTTCAAGATTATTATCTGCGTATGCTATCCATTGTATTGTTTCTACGCTTTGAAGGGAAGACACCATTCTGACGACAAAGGTACATTTCTCGTTTTACGATAGAAATAATACCCTTGAGTTTCCTTAGGAGTATCGATGAAATAACAACATCGGACTTGAGACCGAACATATTAACTTTCTTGACATAGACTTGGCCTTTAATTTTTCATATATGCTATTTGGGAGGGTTCGTAAACCATAACTCAAGCGGAGTTAAAAGAGCTAATTTGGTTGGAACTTTCTTTAGAGTGTGCATCGTAGTGTTTAATTAAAAGCTATCCCCGTAGATTGAGCTGGTAGTATTGGTACTCGTCACTTAATTATTTTAATCACACTTACATTATTTACTATACGGAGTTACATTTAACCCCGGAAGTTTATAATCGCATTATAACTTGATTTCGTTGTATGTGTGTGACCTCTTAGGCTCGATTGACAAAGGCCATATATTAATAAATGTTAACCAAACATTATAACATAATATATTGATTATGAGCGGACCCTAATAAGCAAATCATTACCCCCGATTAATCGGCATCAATTATCACAATGAACATTTGCATGTCATCTGTTCGAACATATATCTGAACACTAACTTTAAATGAAGTAAATGAAGTTTGTCTGATCGAATTGTTGATGGGCACCGTTCAAATATCACGTATTCCCAACGACGCGTCATCGGCGGCACGTGGCGGAACCGTCGAGGTGGCGGCGCGTGCTGCGTGTCGGCCCGAAGTGATTATCGAGTTGAGGCCAAGGAGTTGACTCGATCGAGTCCGTTGATAGTGTTGACTCAAAGATTCGACTGAGATCGACGGACCCGACCCGCAGGCCTACAACGACCCGACCCGGCGTGAGATTAAGCCAGAGTTTGACTTTGATGCTTGGGTGCTTTCATTATTAGGCGGCCAACTTGGTCTACGGACTCATCTGAGATGGGTGTTGGAAATGATATATTTGACATAAGTGCAGATTAAGCGATTCGATTATGCACAGTTGAACACAAGTTCATATATACGTTCGATTATATAATAATGTTCGTATTGGGAATCTTTCGAGGCGACGATGGGGGGTTATGATAACTAGCAGAAAGATCATTTCAACTCTCGCAACATATAATGTTTGGTTAACGCATTTATTAGTATGTGACTTTTTGTCGATCGAGGCTCACTGGCAACTGGCAAGTCATGTTAATTATAGCTTTCGGGGTTTTAAATGGAACTTATGTAAGATCATTAGGCCAATTTCTAATTGTTGGAAATACACCCAGTTAAAACGTATAGGGATTGGGTTTCGGAATCTTCCTTTTTAGAATCATTGATGAATATTCTACCTAGTCAACTTTACATGCCTTTATTTTAGGGATAAGAGTGAGAGGATTTCTCCACAAAGCCTAAAAAGTAGGTCATTTGATGCCTATATAAAGACCCTTACGGAGATGACTTGTTCGCTCCAATGTTCTTAGCTACTCCACAGCTTTAAAGTGATCATTTTGAGTCCATATATAAAGACCCAGCACGGGAGATGACTTATTCGCTCGATGTGCTTTCCTTTAGCTTTAAAAAGTATATGTGAATTTTTGATCTTATGTAGTAGATTTTTTTACTAGCTTTCTTAGTAGTTGATATTTTTTAATGGAGTTACGGTAAAACTCCGGAGGGTTTTGTTCGCTCGTTGGTGTATTAGACGATCCCAGAGGCATTACTTTGTGGATGCTCAAGTAGGTCTTAAATGCCATGTATTCAGTATTGTTATTAGAGTAATTGTTAAAGGCAAAGAGCGGTACCGCATATTTTATGTCTCTTGTAATTATTGTTTATGCAATGATAGTGATCGTGGGATTCGTTTCCGTATTATAATATTAGTATTATTTATAAGTTAGAAACACCTGACAATGGAGGCTCGACTTCGCTGAGCTAAATCTCTTCAGGTTAGGAAATGGGCCCAAAATTTAATAATTGGCTTAATTAATTATTTTGATAAAAATTTATAATGCGAAATTTGATATTATTTATTTAAATTATTATGAATATAATTCAAATAATAAATTCAAATTTTAATTAGACCACATTTTTTTTGAATAAGATTCTAATTAAGTTAGGATAAGGGACTTGTTTCCTAAAGGAGCTAAAATAAGTTGTGACTTGTTTGTAACCGATGTATTCAAATTGATATTTTGATCTCAATTAAAAAAATTTTGATCCAATTTTAAGTTGAAAATTATTTCAATTCAATTTTAAGCTGAAAATTATTTCAATTCAATTTTAAAGTTGAAGAATTATTTCAATCGATTAAAATTAAGCTATTTTTAGTTGTTCGATTTGATTGGAGTTAGTTTTTAATTGAGATTTTGAATCTAGTTAAAACTTAAATAATTATTTAACTATATTTAAATAATTCTAATTTGATTAGAGCTAGCTTAATTGGTATTTAGAATATAATTACACTAAGAAGATAATTTAACTAAATTTCTAATATTAATTAGGAATTGTAATTAAAATTATTAATTCGAATTGATTCTTTTAATTAGAAACTTTGAATTATTTGATAGTTAAAGTTTAACAATAACATATTATCTTGAATTAAATGGGGTAAAATTAATAGATAGTATTTTTTCGAAAATACTAATTGTTTAATATTAAATGTTAATACACTTAAAATATATTTTAAGTGATATATTTGAATTAGATTCAAATAAATATTTTACACCAATGTAATTGAATTATTTATTCATATTGATGAATATTCAGAGACATATATTTTAGATCTGTATTTTACTATCATTAATAGCCGTCCATTGTTATATATATCCACTAAAATGTAATTAGTTATTCATGTATAATATATGTTGAGATACATTGATGGATGCCGTGGGGTAAGCGATATGACTTATTTGTATTTTGAATATCTGACATGTAAGTTGTTTTAAACTGACTTTGTGATGGTTTTTGCCTTTTTGATTAGTGAATGACTGCATGTTAATTAGTTACTATTTAAATATAAATGTAATTAATTAAAATAACCAGAATCCTTGGAGAACTTGAGGTAAAATGAAGGAGTGTATTAGAATTTGACATAGTTGGGAACTAGTCTAGTTTAGATTTTTCTTAACTTTAAGTCATATCCGCAGAATCTCGGAATGTATTATATTTAATCTTATGATCAGGTATAATATATGTATTTTGCTTGTTTGAATATGTATGCTTGCATGATCATGAGTATTGTTAAAATATAATGATCATGTTAAATTAAGAGTAGTATTGTAAATGCAAATTTCTAAAGTTGGATTGAGCCTCGATTTATGTGTGGACCTGCAGTTAGTAGATGTATCATAATTAAAATTATGCTTTCAGTAGGGTATCGTAATAGTAAGTACAAATTTATGATCAAATCAAAGATAGTTATATTAATAATATAATTGTATATGATTTCATATTCATCCTCTCCCGTATAGAGACGATTTATGAATTCTTGATTTATTAAAAGTTGATGATGCAATAAAGAGTAATATATAAGTATCTTATCTACGTGGCTATAAATACAGTCTTTTGAACTTGGTAGTTTTCATTTAGGTATAAATGAAAATATTAAGCTTGTAGTTCTTACTTGACGGCGATATACATTTTCTTTGTGCAATAGAACAATAAGTTGTGATATTGGATATACAAGGAACTAATACTTGAGATGAGTG
Organism: Lithospermum erythrorhizon; assembly: GCA_019722365.1. NCBI lineage: Eukaryota > Viridiplantae > Streptophyta > Magnoliopsida > Boraginales > Boraginaceae > Lithospermum > Lithospermum erythrorhizon. The sequence continues at coordinate 131,382 of JADFUC010000200.1, read as the reverse complement.
ACTTCTTTCACTCCATTCAAGTATAAGTAAAAGGAATATAAGTATACTTGAGAAATAGAAAGTAAGGACTCTTGGAGTCTACTATCTTAAGTAAAATATTATACGATGCTTAATCTTAAGCTTGACCGCTCTCGTCTGCTTGTTGATTTGGCTTATATATTTTTTTTTTTTAAGTATATGCGTCGAATAGGGAAGTAGTAGCATTGAAGAAAAAATGGTCAAAGTTATGAAACATATTTTCAAACTCTAATCACACCTTGCTTGGAATCTTTCATTAGGAATGATTTGATTTTTGAGCATTGTCCTTGGAGGTACCTTGGCTTGCTTGAATAGTTCAAGTACATTGAGCTATACATTCGTGTATTCTATTCTACAAGCATGTCTTGTTAATGGAGATATGCTTCAACTTCTCTTCTTGAAATTTGGATATTGAGCAGTGTAAAGATACTCGTAACATTGTGACCTTGAACTAGACTTGGGTCTCTACATCTTGAGAAGATGGGTGAGACAACTCTGCTAGAATTAGTGGAAGATTCTGAATCCTAGCTGATGAATGTATTGTCTTGACAAATACATGTCAACTCAAGATAACAGTTGCAAATCAAATAATAGTAACATGGAACTGTTCATGGTTATATGATATTGGATTGATAGTATAGATGTCATCGAGGAATGAGATTGACAGTGACTACATATATGATGTGGTGACATGTATATAAGAGAATGTTCGGTTCAAGTACATAAACAACTTTCTATTTACACATCTAAGAGATTCCACACTCACCTTTGTACAAGATTATTCATAATAGTATGAATGAATCAAACTCCTGAAAATGATTTTAAGAAATCATTAATATGAAATACAAAGATCATGAACATGTACATGTTCTGATCTATCTCATGAGTTTTCTTCTAGTTATAGGACGTTAGAGAATAAATGTTCCTAAGTAACGATTCCATGTGAATGGATACTTGACATATACATTCTATCGTGAGCAAGAAATGTTCCTAAGTAATGATCCTTCAAGGATAGGTACTTGACATTTCTGTGGGGCACTCACATCTTAAAAACTAGAATAAATGAAAATGAGTATACTATTAATATTCAAGTAATGGACTTGAGATATTTGAGTATAAAAAGGAGTAAGATCTTCTTTGTAGAAAGAAGATGAACTAAGAGTTCAAAAGGTCAGTGGGAGCTTAACTATACAGATCATTGTATGTATGTGATATACAAGTTACTAAGAAAAATGACCTTACCATATTTGAGTTGCCGATGGTATGGTCGTAACCGTTTACCTTAGTAAGGAGATCTATATCTGCTCGATATACAATATGGATTAAACTCGATATAAAAACTATATATGATAAATATTATGGAGTTTAAAAGTGAATAAACTAAAATTAGACAAATTCTCTGTCTGAACCTGACATGACTAATGAGGATCTTCTCCCATTTAGATCTCATATAGAATGTCACGTTAACCATTACTAGAACAATTCCTCTGAGAAGTCATGAATTGTTATGAGTAATACTCCAAGTAATGGAAAAAGAATAGAGGTAATAATGAAATTGTTCCGGGTCAGTTTTAGAAGATCAGTTGTTGATCCTTCTACAATGCTTAGTTATCGAACTAAATGAACTTTATGGAAACTGTACAAAATTTTCCATGAGATGTACCATAGGTAATACAACCAATATTCTATCACCCATAGGGTAATATAAGAAGATGAATCTTGAAGATTGCTACCTTGACAGTAAAAGAGTTTGACCGTTAAAGATAGCATAAGGATATGCAAAGAGTTGACTAGTATATATGATATATATCCATGGCTCAAAGTTTGAGGAAGGCGGTATGGAGCCGGTGATGTTCTGAACATGATGAAAACCTATAGACGTGTAACAACGTCATATCTATCCGGATCAAGTTAGCCATTAACACCTCTACATCATGAATGTTTTGGTATATGGATGTAAAGACTATTCTTTAGAAGGATGGTTAAAAGATGATGACACAATCATCTTATTTACATGTCTTGATGGACCTAAATGCATGTAAGCTTCGAAGATCTACTTACGAAGTTAAGCTAGCATCTTGGAGCTGTTTTCTCTTGAATGATTAGAATACCTGATTCAATCAAAAAAGGAAAAACGAATAATGCATGATTCAGTGGGAGGAAGCTCAGTTTTAATTTCTTCCGTAAACTTGTTTGAATATCTGCTTCTTATTCAAAAGCATGTTTACCTTATCATTTGTTATTGAACAATGATATTGTTATTATTAGAATAACAAAATTGATTCAATCTTTTATTCAAACCCGAAAATATGAGATTGCTTGTCCCTAATCAGGTGTCCACTAATTGGAATAGGACACCAAATTGGGTAGTATGTGAATGATTGTCTGGATCACGTTTCTTGGATCAAAAGGAAGTATGCTTATCAACTCTAATCAATCTCATGGGTATGCATGTCGAAACAGTGTTCAAATACATGACTGGACTTGACCGTCGTGATAAACTTAGAAGATAGTATATCTGTGTCCTGAGGTATTTCTCATAGAACTTATGTTAAATGGCCATTCTTAGACCTGTATGACAGAGGTTTCACTTTACATGAGTAATGTACTTAGACCGTGTCAAACCTCCTAGTAACAAGAGGACACTAACAGCATTGTGTTGGGTATACTACAAATGTAGTTGTGAAAGGCATGTACACTAGATGCAAGAGTTTGGTGACACCATAACAAGAGGACAATAACGGCATCGTGTTCGTACAACCGAATATAACGATTAGATTTATGGCCTCTTGGAGAATTAAGGGTGATTATGGTGTGCACCTCCAATACAGTACTGAAATCACATTAAGTCATACACCCAACAAAAGAACAGATATAAGAGTTTGGTGACACAAATATTACCATAGCTTGACTATTGGAATCGAGTGCCAAAGATAGTTTAAGATGTAATCGGTTACAAGTGATCATCCAAGGGCAAGTGGGAGTGTTGGAAATATGAGATCTTAGATGTCATAAATATGCCTATTGAACAATTAGATTGTACAACCGATTTACTTACATTTAAAAGTACAAGTTCAGATATTTGTTCAATTGTTGGATAATTGACATATTAAAATTAACTCGTATTGACATTAGGGGTTATGATGGCTTACTAGAGTCCTCTCATAATCTATATATTAATGAGATGTTCGGTTAACATAAATTAATATATTACTCTTGTCAATCGAGCCTAAAAGGTCACACACAACAACGTGGTCAAACTATAATGTGAATTATAACTTTCCGGGTTAAAGTGTAACTATAAGGAAATATTGGGGCAAAATTCCAATTGTTGGAATCATGCCCAATAGCCAACTTTCTCATAGGAAGTAGGGGATGGGCTTTGCTAAATTTGGGCCTAGGTTTTTAGGGTTTGGAACTCTATATAAAACCATCAACTTGATTAATTCATTTGTTAATTCACTAGTCATCTTTTGAGAAAAGATAAAAGCAAAATCTTTTCTCTTCCCCATCCCCTTTTTGGTCGAAAATAAGGAGGAAGAAAACCTTAATTTTTCTTCCTTCCACTTCCTTAGTCAGTACTTTAATTGTTCTGATAAAACCGGCTGAACGGTTTGATCGATGTTGGTGTGAACTATTATTTTTTTAAAATGATTGTTTTATTGAATATGAAAGTACAACCATTCTTCGAGCCAAACTAACTCGGAAAAACACATTCAAACCCAACACATGGGAAGAATGTAAACAACAATAACAAGAAAACAACTACAAGACTAAAGTGACTAATACAAATCAACTCAACATATTATGTTCTAAACCCCACTCTAAACATAGTTTCGAATTCTTCTTGGACCTCTTGATATGCCTGGCCCTCCCATGAACACTAGCGACCACCCTGTGATACACCACATTCGCGCACACTTGGCCTCCACCAAACACTCTACTATTTCTCTCCTGCCAAATAGAATAGACCGTACTCATAAAGGCCACTTGCATAAGTGTCTTCTTAAAAGACCTTCCTTCAAGATGAGTAATACACCACTCCCTTTCTTGTTTCCATCTAAGACTCCCCTATATGCCCAGCTTTTGCAAAACCAATCTCCATACCTAAGCTGCAAACTGACATTGGAAAAACAAATGATCCTGACACTCTACCTCAAAACAAAACACAGACTTAGGATCTACACTCATCCACCACCTCAACAACCTATCCTTCATTCAATTCTACTACTTAAACAATATCCAAGAGACAAAAACTATGCCTAGAACTTATACCTACTTCATAGCCACTTGGCCCGCCGAAGCCTCCCTTTTCTTGAGCTCCTCTCGTACACACTTTTGTGAGAATCGCCATCCGTTGTACCTCTTCAAATCCACACATCTCATTTCATTAGAGTGTGTTTAGCATTTCTAATGTCAAGTCCTTATTAGTTATGCCGCTTCCCAAGCGACGGGCAGGTGTTTAAAACTATATGGTCAGCCAAGAGAAATATCAAGAGGTAATTGTATATGAGCCTTCTCCTATGAACTGAGATACTCCCAGACTAAACCAAAAGGTGCCCAACAATCAAACAAAAAAGAAATACTCCTCCCCATTCTCAAGTATGCTCTAATGGTACCTATGTCAATCAACGATACGTGATCTTAATCAACTTCTTCCAATACTGTGGATCACCAATTTCTTTCATAATGCCAAGTAGACTTTCCTTTGACCCTTATTGTATGCACCCACTTCACCCACAAGGTATCTTTCATACTTGCAATGTTCCAGAGCAATTTACATAAATAAACTGTGTTTTTAGGCGCCCAAATTTCAATCCCAAATTCTCCTTTAACAGAAAGACAAACAAGACAGCTTATTATACTTTAGCATCATAAGCCCTCCTCAGACGCTAATTCCATTAAGGTCCCCACTCATTCTCTCAACCTCCTCAATCATATACTTAGGGAATGATAAATTTGAACACCATAAATTCTGAATCCCAAAAATGGAAGACCTAATCACCGAGCCTCGCTACCTGGGCTAAGATTTAGTACTAACCAATAATCTTCATTACAAACCTTCTTATAAACAAGTTATAATTCATGAGTCAAATTTTAGATGACAAACGAATCCTCAAATACTTCATGGGTAACACTGCATATATCCAAGTACTCACACAACTGTGCCTTGAGATGTTGAGGAGTGCTACCAAAATAGACTTTACTTTAATGGGGCCAAGTTCTCAAGCCCGTGAAGATCCCCAACAGTCGTGGGAGCATTTCTATCACCGAAACTCCTCAAATCTCCGTGACATCGATAATCATGTAATCTACAGCTTAAAACGAGTAATCCCCAATTGCCGATACCTGATGAAAGGTAAACCTGTGCTACTAGCTTCCTTCATCAAGCATTAAAAAATCTCCAAACCGTAATAAATAGGTGTTAAGAAATAGGATAAATGCATACCGAGTCCTTTAGTACTATAAACCACTGCCAAAGCAAGCTATTAACATTAATGGAAAATCCGCCTCCTAATACACCCGACAACACCGTATTTATGGTTCCCGTGTCGAGTCCTGTCGTGCTGGGCTAAGCAGTATAAATTTAATAAGAAATCCAGTATCGCCTCACAAATTCCAATATACTAAATACTAGGTCTTTTCTTTAATCCTTAATTAACTAATAATCAAAGAGTAAATTTAAATCTAGACTACTTAACTAAATTGGACTAAGCAATTAAATAAATAATACTAAATTTAATGCACAAAAAGTGAAACTTACTTAATATTCAAATATAAGTAGTGATACGATTTCATCGGATCGCCGTATTCAATTTACCTAATAGTTACTTATTAGTTCATAACAAAAAGCATTCCTATACAATTGATATTACTCGCTAACACCAATTAAGTCTCCTAAGAAACTAACTATATCTCTATTTATAAATTAAAATATGAGATCTCTTAATAAATATACGCTATTAAAATCAGCATTACCTGCATTACTCTATATCTCTATGGTAATCAAACACGTTGCTCGGGACATTAATCTGTAGCTTTACAACCCTATTTCTAAGAATTAATCACTTATACGAATCCATTTCAATATTGATATCAAGATATTAAATACTAATTATGCACAATAATCGAATTATGAAACTAGAAATAAATTAACTCCAAGAAAATCAAATCATCCGATCCAACTACATCAATGTCCTCAATTAATAATAATAAAATTAGTTCATAATAAAAGACATAAATAAATACATGAAATTAATGACATTCATCCTTAATAATACACATTCAATTAAAATCATTCTAACAATATGTAATTAACTTCCCACCGTCTCTTCCCAAATTCTCCAATTGTGCACCAAAAGCTCCAAATAAAGCTGATTTACTCTTTTCCTGAATTGCAGATCTTCTTTTACTCTAACTCCTCCTCTTTATAAAGCCATAACCTAATATTAATGGGCCGAATCCCTTTATTCTCGATCACGACTCATGTGAACTCTTAGCTGATCGCTCATATCTTCAATTCAAAGTTCCCATTCCTTCATCACCTTTAACTCACAATTGCCTAAACTCAAATAAAACGAAATGCTGCAAATTATAACGGATTAAGTAAAATAACATCAACTAACAAATTAAAATCTCAAACACTACATAATAACACTTATCACACCCCCACACTTAAGTTCTGCTTGTCCTCAAGCAAATGACATGTGAAACGACAAATTAAACATCCAAGGATTCGGTTCTTCGTATATCATTAAGTTCCTCGCATAACAATCAATCGTGAGTAATGGCTCTTCCTACTTAGCTGCCGCACATCATCAATTCAATGAGAGATAATCGCTAGTGAATTTCACTTCTCACATCACTCACGTATCAAAGTTGGTTATCAAGCATTTCAATTCTCTTGAATCATGAATGTTTTACCATATGCTTGGTTATAAGCATCTATCAATCCATCAACAAATGCATGCAACATAAATCGCGTATGTCTTTATAGATCAGAATGCAGGCTGAAGCATATGGTAGGAAAATATTTAGCTCCTCGACTTTAATACTGGGGAGTATTGCGGAAACTCTAAATTAATTATGTTGAAAGAGTAATGCCTAAACAACTGCCAACCTTCAACTCAACATTCTACATCTCATTTAAGTACCATCATTCACTTGCCATATTACTTTATTCATATATATATTTATTTTTTTCTTTTTTTTTTCATGTAAGACAATCTACAAACATCAAAAGACACTTTTCATAATTCACAGACACAATTTTCACTTTGAGATCATATTTCTACTATGTACTTCTACACTTTTTTTTTCTTTTAACCTTCCAATGTTTTCTCCTTCCCACACTTCGATTAGTTCAAGTTCTTTAAAGCCACACCAACATGTATAATTCAAAATTACACACTCTCAAGAGGGACACATGTAAAAATAAGGCTTATAAAGCTTATATATAATCACAAAGAAAGGTCACTTAGGCCTGCGGGGTTCACTAGTGGATAATACATCGAAAGGGCCTTTTAGGATAACGTGGATTATAACCCGAACGCTTCATCATTTTTATGCATGCATACAAAGTAACAGGAGAGAGATTCAAAACAAGCTCAAGTATCACAAAAACAATACGTGAGTATCACACCAAGAAAGAAACTCCAAAGATAAAAATTAGTACAAAATCTCACCGTGGTGGTATATTCACTAACAAGAGTTATCCACTCAAACTTCAATCAAAACATCACACCAGCCTAAGAATGTCAAGTCAAAACTCAATCAATCATGCAAAATCATCATCGAATGACAATTTACTATTGATCCAGATATATCAATTTATCCGTTAAACTTATCATATACTTAAGGACAATCACGCACTTCTACACTTGAATGCTACATTGCCCTCAATGCATAAATAGGAAATAAAAGTAGACAAGTAAAACTTCACCGATAAGTGAAAAGGTGTGGGGCGATTTCGGCCTTAAGTAGTTATGGATTGGCGGCATCAAAGATCCTCCTCGGCTGCCCAAATGTACAAGAAAATCCGCCTTTAACAAATCCTTCGAAAGCATCCAATTTCTGGCTCCTTCTTCATGATGAAAGCCATAACACCTTATTCGCCCGATCCCGAAATACGCGAGTTCAGGGCACACGAAATCGCCAAATACTAATGTTAGTATCTCTGGGGATAAACAACGCAGATGCTGTATAAAATGCACACGAAGCGATATATCGGTCAGCACAAAGGCACAAGCAGGCGCCTAACCCATCCAACCCATTTAAACATCCTCTATATAGAAACTTTTTGCACTAAATTATCAAGCACGAATATCCAAAAGTAAAATAAATTACTACGAATAATGCCAAAATACTTAAAAACAAATGCCCGTAATCCGGTGATCAAGCCTAAACACAACGTATTTAAAACAATAAAAAAAAGTCGAATTAAAGACATAACTAAAAATAAATCAATAACAACCTAAATTAAAAATAAAGTACCAGAAATTTTAACAACATAAAATTGAAATTAAAAAAATAAGAGATAAATGTAAACGAAAGCAATACCTAACACAATCGAGCGATCGCCGGATTCGCCTGGCATCGGCGCGGCGGCGCTTATGATTTGTCGCGATCGAGCCGGGTACGCGTCGGAGCCGTGAGCGAGGGTGATGAGGAGGCGGATTGGGGCGCGGTAGAAAAGGATGAATGAAATTATGGAAATGTAATTTTTTTGGGGAGCTCAATGCGTTTTGGGAGATAAGTAGTGAGTATTAAATGGGAGTATAGTTGTGTATTTGGAGTATGCTATTTGGGGGAGAAGGATGTCAAAAGAGACGTAAGTCTCTCTTCTTTGTTTTGTTTTTTTTTCTTTTCTTTTTTTTTTTTTTTTTGAATTAAAATCTCCGATCAAAGGCCAAGAATTACCTCCGCTGCAAGTAATCCGCCGGAGCACATTTTCTCCTATTAAAGTCCATCTATGGTCAAAATTAATTCTCCGCCATCCAAACCCCCAAACGCCCACTTTACCAAATTTCACCTTTTTTTTTTTTTTTAAACTAAGAAATAAAATAACTAGCAATCTAAAAGATTGGGTTGCCTCCCAATAAGCGCTACGTTTAACGTCTTTAGCCCGACGAAGGACCTGCACTCATTCAATGAGTGGTGCACACAAATACGACTCACCTGATTTACTCTTTCCACATGTCCACCATAATAATAATGTTTCACGCGCTCACCATTTACCTTAAAAGTGCCTCTTTCTCCTCATGAGTTATTTTCCACCGCACTACAGTGGAAAAAACTTGGTAATAGTAAACGGTCCGCACTATATTTAGATTTTAACTTACTCCTGAACAAATTGTGAACTGAATTAAACAACAAAAAACTCGTTTGTCCAACTTGAAATCCTCATGGAGGCGGCATTCGCTATCACGATTAACCTCGTCTGCCTTGTAAATTTTGCATTTTCATAAGCTCCCAAACAAAACTCTTCAAGCTCATCGGTATCCATCAATCTCTTTCCACCGCATCCTTCATATCAAAATTTAGAGATTTCACTGCCTAATGTGCTTACGCCAAGCTCCACCGGAAGGTGACAAGATTTACCATAAACAAGACGATAAGTGAGACATACTCAACAGTGTCTTAAATGCAATTTATATGCCCATAACGCATCATCTAAACTCTTAGACCAATCCTTACAAGATGCATCGATCAAGCTCTAGAATGCACTTAAGCCTCTATTAGATAATTCAAAGATGTCCATTTGTTCGTGAGGGAAAGCAACGCAACTTTTACGTGGTCACCTCATATTTATATAGTAATGTCTCTAAAGCCTTATTACAAAATAAGTTTACTCATCACTAACGACAGTTTGGTGAGTCCCAAATCTAGTAAACATTTTCTTTAAGAAAGATATGACTACCTTGGCATCATTAGTCGAAATGCTTCCACCCACTGACACATAGTCCACACACACAAGAATGTACTTATCGAAAAAGATGACGGAAAAGGACCTATGAAATTCATATCTCAAATCACAAACAAGCTCAACAGGAAAATATTAGTGTGGGGCATCTCATGTTACATACCCGCTCTCCTAAAACGATCACATGACTTCACAAAGTACTACAATCCTAAATAAGGCAGCCAATAAAAACCAGATTGCAACACCTTTCAAGTAGACTGCTCGGCAGCAGACGAAACGGCCTCCCTACCTCCTGCCAAATGCCCCAGATGTCGCCACTCTGCCTCAGTGTGATACACCTCCTAATGATATTATCAAAGAGCATGCATCCTCGAACAAGAAGTGGATCATCCCAAAGTATTGTTTCACATCGAGCAAAATTTCTTTGTTGGTACGTTAACTCAAAGCGTAGACTCACTAACGATATAGTTAACAAAATCGCATACCAAGCTTAATCGACTCGAGTGACTACCAACAATTGTTCATCGTGTCTCCCTTAACGGGCGCTTCTTCTGGGGGTGATAATTCTAGATAAAATGATCACCACCACATTTTCGTAACCTGCTTTTGTCCTTAATTTCTGTGCCTAATTCTCAAGTAAAGTATCCATCTTATCAACTCCAGTTTGTATCTTTTGGTGCCATAAATATTTTAACGCAGCATTTATCAAAGGGTATATAATCATTACTTATCCGATCAAATATGATCTAAACTTATCCAAAGTAAAAACAACAAGCAAGCACCTTCTCAAGAGTAGTGTACGCGCTGAGCATCAAGGTTTTGTCAGAAATTACCCGGAATACCTTCTCATGCTTTTGTCCGAGCACCGCACCAACGGAATAATCATCAGACGTATAATTTCAAACGGGTTTCGTCTTAACTAAGTAAACGACCACCGAGCGTAAATAAGTTTATACTCAATATATTAAAGCATCTTGACACATTTCAAGTGGTGTAACTTTCAATTATATCCACCTTTGCTTTATCAACTTCTATTCCTCTAGAGGAAATTTTATGCATCGAAAGCACTATCCTTCTTGAACCATAAAGTTTATTATTTTCTCCCAAGATTAGTCTCCTCACAACGCTTCATAACAAGTCCAAGACTAATCAAACAATCATCAAAAGAGGATCCAAAAACAAAAAAAATCATCCATAAAGACCTCGATGCATTTCTATCAAGTCAGAGAATATGGACATCATACAATCAATTTAAACGTGGGTCGAGCCAACATAACCTTAAACTAAGATTCGCCTAAAAGCCGAATGTGTACCATGCGGACAAGTAATGTTGTTTCTCCCCGATCCTCGTGGAGCCACTACAATTTGTTGTATCCCTAACGACTTAAAAAGCAAGAGAATGGATATCTGCTCACTGAAGCATTTGATCACAAATGGTAGAGGAAAAATGGTCCTTCCTAGTTACAAAGATTTAACTGGAAGCCAATACACATTCTCCATCCCATTACGCCTAGTGGGTATCAATTCATTTTTATCATTTTTAACCACAAGAATACCCTTCTTCGTACAACTCATCGACTACCCAAGCACTATCTAAAATAGGATAAATTATACCGCATCCGTAAGCTCGAGGATTTCAAATTTTACCACCTCTTTGAGATTAGGATTTAGCCTTCTCCGAGGTCGATAGAAGTGGACGGCAACAACCTCAAGTAGCATCCGATGCACGCATTGCCGGGCCGGCCGGCACTTTAACGCCCCTGCCACCGGCCCAACCAAACGCCTTTTGTGCCTCTCCAAGACTTTATAAGTTTTCTCCTACACCTCACTCAACAAAGAAGAAATAATGTAATGCAGTGAATCTCTTGGCTTTAGCCCCAATTTTATTAAAAGCATTATTTTATGCCATGCAAGCCTTCAAATCCTGCGGTGCGAGGCTTTCAATGATGGTATCAACTTCTCATACACCGTGGCCCTAGTTCCTCATAACGCCTCTACCAAGGGTATAACGTAGGCATGCATCCATATATGCTACCAATGATAATAAGTTTTATTTATAAGTTCTCCTTTAGTATTTGTTAGACATGTAACTCAACTAAATCCTCTAGACTTTAACTCACTTTCAAACGCATGTCAGACTAACGTGATCAACCACATCAATTGAAAACAATCATTCTGCTTATCATATGGAACTTTAAAGACTACGCATGTCAAAACAACTTGCTCCTCCCCCACTCTTAAGATGACTCCGTCCCTTATTAACATCAATAAGGATTCTAGCGGCAATATGTAAGTGTTCATCTAAAGAATGTGATTTCTAGATCTCGGACATATCGAGTACAATTTTAAATCAAGAGTGTAGATAAACTTATCTACCTTTAACCAAAACATCTTCAAGACACCATAGCTGGCAAAACAGTCAGACTATCGCTAATCGCAGTAAAACGGTCAGACTCGACCTCCCATAAACCCAACCTATTTACATAACGACAAAGTGCATCAAATTGATACTTCGCACCTAAATCACATAACGCTTTACCAAATTCAATTCCACTCTATCAGACAAGTGATCAGAAACCCCGGATCCTTAACTTTTATGCACTTCGTTGATTATCAAGGAGCACTCTTCACTATTGTGACTGCCATGTTCCTCAAATCGCTTTCTTGATAAACATCTTTCATAAACTTCAGATAGTCAGAATCGGCCATGGCCTCTCGCAAAGCGAATGTTATTATGCAACTTTAAACATATCAAGAAATTTAGCAAATTGAGCATCAATTTTCTTCTTTTTGCCTGGTGTGCTTAACAAATGACATACAGTAAATGTTAGATTTATCAATGGAAACTTCCTCACCGGTCAAGATTTGCTTCTCCCAAGTGGTCGCTTTTCTCCGTAGCCCAACCTCTAAAACTTCTACCATTGCGCAAAGTCACCCACGTGCAATGTTCTTGTGGGTTCTTTTCGGAGTCATTGAAGTGAACCCATTTCCCTATTATTCAACGTCTCAAATTTAATCGCCCAATTCTTCGCTCTACACTTCCTGGCATCCCTATTCCCCGGCCTTTTTCCACCACTCGAAAGCACAACCTTCAATCTTATCCAACCGGACTCCTCTTCGTGTTTCAAATTTGATCGATCTTAAAATCCCAAAGTGTCTCATTATATTTTAATAGTTACCCAAGAGAAATTGAGCGTTCCTCCAATTATTATTGTAGTTATCGAGAATGCACCATTCTCATTGGCCGATTGAAATTGGATGCATATTGAACTTGCTCAGAGGGCCTCCAAGACAAGATATAGTTTCATGATTACCACCACATGTAGCATATAAGCTGGAACCATATTCGCGATTAGCAACAATTCTCCAAAATGATTAAATGGCCGCACTAAAAACAATAATATAATCAAAGAAATAAATCTAGCTAAAAACAATAATATAATAAAACTATTAAGCAAAGAACCGAAATTAAACTAATATCAATTGACCAAATCTAACATACCAAGTAATTAGTCTTTTCTTAATCCTTAATTAACTAATAATCATATAAATCTAAATCTAGACTACTTCAACTAAACTGACAAGCAATTAAATAAATAATACTAAAATGAATGCACAAAAAGTGAATCTTACTTAATATTCAAATATAGTCAGATGATTTACCTGATCGTCAGATTCAATTTACTAATAGTTACTTTATTAGTTCATAATAAAAAGCATTCCTATACAATTGATATTACTTCTCGCTTAACACCAATTAAGTCTCCTAAGAAACTAACTATATTCTATTTATAGCTTAAAATAGAGATCTTCACAATATACGCTATTAAAATCGCATACGGCATTACCTATATCTCTGGGCCAGAATAAACACGTTGCTCGATTATTAATCTAAGTGACAACCTATTTCAAGAATTAATCACTTATACGAATCTAATTTAATATCGATATCAAGATATTAAATACTAATTATGCACAATAACTGTAATTATGAAACTGTTAAATTAACTCAAGCAAAATCAAATCATCCGATCCAACTACATCATGGTCCCGACTAATAACAAAATTAGTTCATAATAAAAGTTATTACAAATAAATATATGAAATTAATGATATTCATCCTTAATAATAATAATATCTTGAAATTTAAAATTATTCGAACCAAGTAAAAGTAATCAACTCTAACTTCTCGCCTTAGTGCACAATATGTATCTCTAATTGTTTTGCCAAATTTTCCAACGTTACCAAAAAGCTCCAACAAAGCCGATGACTTCTTTTCCTAAATTGCAGATCTCTTTAATTTTAACTCCTCCTTTATGCGCTACATAACCTGAATATTGAATCCCTTATTCTCTGGACTTAATTCATGTAACTCTTAAAGGGACTGCCCATATCTTCAATTCAAAGCCCGATTCCTTCACTTTAACCGCTAATCGCTCTAAACTCAAATAAAACGAAAACAAAGGCAAATTATATCGGATTAAGGTAAAAACAATATCAATCAATACGCAATTAGTACCTCAAAAACACTATATAATAAACACTTATCAACACCTCCGCAACAACAAAATAACTTTTCAGGGAAAACCCAAGAACCAACCCAATCCATAGAATCTCCTACTCAACTATATTTAAACTTTCAGAATCAATTTTTATTGCAAATTTTAGAACCCCATCCTCCTCAAGTGATACTTCCCGCATCTAACTCCTAGCAATGAGCATATTATGCCATTTAGCATATTGTCCCCCTGTGATTCAAATTATGACAGGAAAGTGGAAATCAACCATGCCCGGGGCGTCTCATCCTATCCATGCTGACCTCAGCTTATAGCCTTATAAAAAAATACTGCAATACGATATAGGCCTATAATTGGCCACACCGCCGGATGCTTTGGGCCAGATAAGAGAAATAGTAGCGCATTCAAAAACAAATAAGCATTTCAATTGCATTCAAAGACGCGACGGAAAGCCTCATACACTTCCTTCCCCACCTCCTCCCAATAAAACTTATAAAATTCAACACTTAATCCATCCGATTCACATACTTTCCAATAGCCATTTGATGAAAAGCCTCTCGACCTCCTTGAAGTAGGCCGAGCATTAAGTGGAATCACAAACTCCGCTGGGACTGCTTGGTAATAACCCGCTCAATCCTCCCTCCTCTAAAATTTCCATTGTGCTTAACAACTCCTCATAGAAAGAAATAATAATATCTTCTATCTCCTGAGGATTAATGCACACCTTCTCATCTCCAGCCACCATCATAGAAATCTGTTGCCTATTTCTATAAGCCAAAAATGCATCGAATAAAGAACGATGCCCCAAAAGTCACGCTTTTCTCCAATTCAATTCACTCAAGTGTCTTATGTAACTCTAACTCACCGGTCGGTACGTTATTAGATTTGACGGACCGACTCACAAACCAATACGGGTTCCTTTCCAAAGACGCTTTTGTCCTCACCACGGCTCACCGAAAAAACTTTGTGTCGTGGGTTACCCATCTTAGAATTACCCCATGTCAAGCACGCTTAACAATGGAGCCTTATAGATTAACTTCCTAAAAGTTAAGATGATCTCACGTATACGAAAGTAAGTGCATTCAATCAAATCATATCAAACATATCACACACACACAAATTTTCATGGGGTCGGGTATTACAACCTCCCCCACTTAAATACTCACCCTCACAGCCACAACATCCAAGACCGTACTCCATTCGGGGACAGATTCTGTGAGGCGGCTCCCTACTACCAAGAGGCCCCGCACTTCATACCGTATAGCCAATTTAGCCTCAAGCACCCGACGGTTCGGGCTCTAATACTATTTGTAAATTTCCCCCAGCCTCAACGGTCGGCACGTTATTAGATTTGACGGACTGCCTCACAAACCACCAATACGGGTCTTTCCAAAGACGCTTTTGTCCTCACTCACGGATCACCGAAACTTCCCAGCCGGGTCACCCATCCTAGACTACTCCCCAGTCAAGCACGCTTAACAACGGAGTTCTTATATGATTCTAAAAGAAGATGATCTCATGTATACGAGTAGTACCAATCAAACTATATCAACATATCACATACACACACATTTTTAAGCGCATTACACCTTACTCTTAAAAAAACTCGATCTCTACCCCGGCCACCTTCACAAAATGCATCTCAAAATTCTCCAAACACAGCTTATCTGGACTCACATCCCCTTGAAAATTTTCCTCCTGAACCTTTCTCAACCTATCACCACAAACCTGTACTCTAGATGTAATCTCTGAAAAATGAACCTTATAGAACTTACACAATTCTTGTTTTACCAACTTCATCTTCTTAACAACTACATCCAAAGCACTACCCACACCAACCTCTACTCCCAACGCATCCTTAAAAACTTCCCCATACGAACCATATTCTTGCCAAAAGGACTGATACGTAAAAGGCCTCGACCACTCAGTAATATCCCTCCTCAAGAAATTCCATAACCGGCACGTATCCGAACCCCTGCAAGAAAATGGAGCAAACTCACCAAACTCTCTTAACCAATCCTCATTACAGAAAACATAATCGAAGCTTCCAATATCTCACTCGCCAGTTAGGACTCCATGTATACACACAACCATGACTAGATAACTTCGTGACATTAACCTCCTCCAAACAAAGGATTAAATCAAGCAACAGAATTGCAAAAGGAGAAACGAATATCCCTAGAATCTGCAGAAGTATCATTGATAACGCTGGAAATCCCTCAAATTAATACCCAAGGTCTTCACAGGCACAATACTGCTAAGAGACTGCCAAAGTTCCCTCCTCTTCCCATACAAATTAGCCCCATATACTGCAGAAAGGAAGAACATAGAACCCTTGACAACTCTAACTAACATATGCTAATCCATAGAAGTTACTACACGAATATCACAATGACTCACATTCCAGGCTACAATAATCCGACCCACAGCAGAATCCGTAATATTATTTACAAAACTCCAACCGGGCAACATACTACTCATAATACTACTAACATTACTCAATCTCAACTTGTTTTCTAATATACATATAATATTGTATTTATAATCTCGTACGTTGGTCGTGGACTATTCTTGAAAAACAACCTACGTAGTTGTTCAAGCTCCTAGTCATATTCCTACTACAACTAAGGCCAGATGTACAAACATAATCTCCATTTAAATTACTTACTATATAATCTCAGAGATTTCTCAGATTCTGATCTATAAACATATTCTGATGTTATTTAATCAGAAACCCAAATACACTTTGGTAAGTAATGCTTTGTTAAATCAAACTAAAGTTCTAAAATCGAATGACCTAAATCAATTATAATTTTAATCTGAATACTAAAAATATTTAGTTGTTTGATAATAGTTCAAAGAAAAAGACTCAAATTGAGTTGTATTGATAACTTTACCCCTACTCCATTTCATTTATATATATGCATCCTATAATAAATAAATAATAAATATTATTAATATGAATAGAATAAATATGCTTACTAAAATATATTATTAGTTATGTTAATTATTAATTATTATAGTTATTATTATGATTAATTATAATAATAATTATTATTATAATTATTTACTAATAATAATTATAATTATTATTTATTAATAATAATTATAATTATTATTACTAATAATTATTATACTATTAATTTTATTATTATAATAAATTTCTATTATTAATATAATTTATTATTATAATAATTATAATTGCTTTTTATTATAATTGTGTTTATTATTATTATTATTTTACATTATTATTATTATTTCATTATTATTTTTATTTTTTATTTTTAATTATATTATTGTTAGTTTTTATTCATTATTATTATTTTCTTATAATAATTATTATTACTTTTATTTATTATTAGTTATTATTTTTATTATTATTTTTAATTATTATTATTGTTATTTTTATTCATTATTATTATTTTCTTATACACCATATTATTTCTTATTTATTATTATTATTATTTTATTATTATTTTTGTTATTATTAATATTTTATTATTATTATTATTATTGTCATTTTAATTATTATTATTTTATTATTATTTATATTTATAATTTTTATTTTTATTAATACATTATTATTTTTTGTTATTGTTATTATTTTATTATTATTATTATTATTATTATTACTATTTTTGTTGTTATTATTATTGTTTTTAATTATTATTATCATTTTATTATTATATTATTTTGTATTTTATTTTTTATTATTATGCTTATTTTCTTTTATTTTTATTTTTTTTATTATTTTAGTTATTATTATTATAATTATTTTCATTTATTATTCTTATTATTTATTATTATTATTATTATTATTATTGTTATTATTATTATTATTATTATTATATTATTTTATTTTGTTTATTACATATTATTATTATTACATAATAATAATAATACACACACACAATAATAAATAATACTAATAATAATAATAATAATAATAATAATAATAATAATAATAATAATAATAATAATAATTTGAGGATGTTTAGATTTTAATAAATTATTTATATAAGATTAAATTCTAGATTTTATCACTTCGATTTTTTAAGACCGTAAAAATAAGGAAAGAATTTTAAACTTAAAATTTATTAAGAATTTTGATAAGTACTTAATTTATTACACTTAAAATAATTCATTAACAAATACACTTAATAAATTAAATGTTGAATTAATTAATTTTAGTCAGCTTAATTTAATATATACACATTACTATAGTCTATACATTCCTCTTTTCATTTACATGAATTATTTACTGTAGTTATTCTTAGCAAAGATGCTCTAATTTCTGAATGTTAGATTCATTTCTAATTCAGCTCTGTATCTGTTTGCCTGTTTTTCTTTGCTTTCTTTCTGTTTGTTAAACCATTCTTTATTATATAAATTGGTTGTAATTGTCTCTTAAAAATGATTATAAGTAAACGTTTTAAGATACTTAATTACATAGAAGGTACTAGAATCTTGAAAAATGATTGAAATGATTGTGTACCAATAGACTTTTCAAAATAAAGACATCTTGTTTTTCCAAACTCTGACTCATCATATTGTGAATCATTATTGATGGTTGCCCACGAACTACCAGATCATCTTATAGAATTTGGTTGATTGAACTCTGATCTTTTCTTCAAATAGAAATTATATATTATAAAATAGGAAATTTTTATTTTAACAATGTAGAACTGAACTTTTTCAACAACAAAATTACAAATTATAAAGATAGTGAGATTCTATTTTAATATTAAAGTGGACCTGGAGCCATACGTAAATTCGGCCTTCTCTCCGACGATTTACTTAAATATCTCGTCAATACGCATTCCAATTTCACGAATCAATAAACTCAATGTCAAACATTTAAATCTGATAGAATGAATTCTTGAAATCTGTAAAGTATGGCCTAAAAATTTCACATAGTAAAATTTGATTAGATACCAATAGAATATTAAGTTATTGGTTGAATCCCACAATCTAGGAAGGGTTCCTTGATACAATCAAGTAACT
The DNA here is from genome assembly GCA_019722365.1 of Lithospermum erythrorhizon. Taxonomy (NCBI): domain Eukaryota; kingdom Viridiplantae; phylum Streptophyta; class Magnoliopsida; order Boraginales; family Boraginaceae; genus Lithospermum; species Lithospermum erythrorhizon. The sequence goes on along the minus strand of JADFUC010000200.1, from coordinate 111,921 downwards.
GGAAGTGAAACCGATTTTTGGCATGAGACATGTGGAAAAACAGGCCATACTAAAATGGATGAAATGGATATATAGGTTTGAAGCAAATTAGTTTGCACCGGAGGGATATGAACTATATATCCATTTCATCCGTTTTAGTTTACCACTATGTTTTAAAAAGTGAAATTAGGGTTTAATATGATTAGTAGTCAAGCAATTAATTGAAACGGGGTCAACTATCGAAAGATATGAGAGGTGTTTTAAAAGGGTTAAATTTCATCTAGTCATTTTGAAAATTTTTTAAATAGGTATCTAAATATTTTAATCTTTTAAGTAAGCATTAAGATGGTCTCTTTTGGCATCCGAACTAAAAATAAAAACTTTTTTGACATCTGAAATTTTTTCGATAGGTGCCTATTTAAAATGTTTCCAATAAATTAGGTGGCTAGATGAAATTTGACTCTATTTATCTAAAAGGTGTGTTTGTTAAAGTGAATTGTTTGGAAAGGAGATGAATTAGGTTATTCAATTCAAAGTATCATAATAGTTCTTAACTTTTTTTTATTATATTAGTATTTATAATTCATAATGCATTTTTGTGTTCGTGTCTATATATATAAAGTAGTTGAAAATTATATACGATTAGATGAAAAAATTAAACAAAGTTAAATGACAATTAAAGTGGATTAAAGGGAATATAAATGAATTAGTTAGATTATTATATACGGAGTATTAAATTTAATTTTTTTTTCATCTAATCGTATATAATTTTCAACTACTTTATATATATAAACATCTAAGCACAGATGATCATGTGACTCAAATTCTGATCCAAAATGCATATCTTTCATCCACACTCATCCCCCACTTTCTCAACCTATCTCTAGTGCTCAATTTCCCCTAGAACAATAACCAAGTAATAAAAACTTGTCTAGAAATACCATATTGACTTCATACCCACTTTGTCTAAGGCAACTAATCCATTCTTATTCTAATATCATCCCACAACTTTTTGCAACATATCAGGACCATTTGAACCCTTCCAAAGCCACTGATCCTCTTGTTTTGAGAAATCAGTATCTCTCACAGAATAATAAACCTGCAAAACCTTCTCATTTTGTCTTCTCACCCCAGGTAACTCCAAATGCTCAACATCACACAACTTAGCATCCAAAGGAATATTTATAGAGCTTCTTTCCTGACTAGTCAAAAAATCCCAAATAGCACCGGTAGCTTCACCATGGATCAAACTAGAAAAAAGAATGTTTGCCATTACCAACCTCAATCTGAAACCTATCCTTAACAATTGGCATAATCTTCAAAAGCTTCTTTTAATACCACGGGTCCATAAGCTTCTTTTTGTAAATCCAAATGGATCTCGTTTAAGCCTATAAGTACGAACTCCATTTAACTCCACAAGGTTTCCTTCAAATCCAAGACTTCCACAACATTTTACTCAAACATACCTGGGACCATGTCGACATACACTTAAACCCCAAGCCACCCTCCGCAAGACTCAAACACAATGTCTTCCAAGCAACCTTTGAATGATAAGGATCTTTTGCCTTTCCACTCCAAAGAAAATTCCTAATTTTGCTTTCCACATCTTATATTACATATTTAAGAAAATTCCTAATTTTTCATCAAGTAAATTACATTCCGATGGTTCTTTCTGAGTATAAGGCCTGGCTCAGAGGATGGAAAATCAACAGCCGGGTATATATCAAGGCGATACTCACCCTCTCGGTAAAACCCGCTACTATTCAGATTGTTCGATCCTCGCATTGTCTCGTCCCTACTAATTCATCACTGATGTTACAATGCTTTCATCCAATACGCTGACTTGCATGAAACCTGCAGTACATGTAATGCCCAATGGGTTTCGGATCCCACCCACCCGATCATGTGTGTCGCTTACGCAAATCCTTGTATGGCCTCAAACAGGCTCCTCGGGCTCAATAGCAACGATTTGATGAATATGTTTTCACTATGGGTTTCACACACAGTAAATCTGATCATTCTCTATTTATTTACCCGCAGGATACTGACACTACATATCTTCTTTATATGTTCATGATATTATTCTCACTGCTTCTTCAGAGGATCTTCGCAGGTCTCTTATGTCTATGTTGAATGCCAAATTTAAGCAATGGGGCTCGCTACTATCTCTGTTTCTACTGCATCGACATTTCTTATGCGCTTCAAATGTGATATGTCTCTTTATGTACGCCTCCTATGACCGGATCATAGCTCGCCGAAGCGGTAGTGGTTCAAGCATTCACATGGTACTTGGATTATGGCCTTCATCTTTATAAATCTACTCTTGTGCTTTGATTTCTTATAATATCGCGTATCAATGGTCATTCCGGGGACACGAGAAGTCTACATCCTATTTTGTGTGTTCTTAGGTGATAATCTCATTTCCTGGTGTTCCAAATGCCAGACCACTATTTCTCGTTCAAATGCAGAGGCGGAATATCGTGGTATTGCGAACGTCAGATTCCGCTTACGCTGTTACTTAAATTTATTGTTAGAACTTCATCATCCTCTGACCAAAGCCACTATTGTGTATTGTGACAATGTTAGTGTTATCTACCTGTCTGAGAATCCAGTTCAACATCAACGAACCAAACACGTCGAGCTTGACATACATTTTGTTCAGTAAAAAAGTGGCTCGTGGTCAAGTACGGGTTCTTCACGTTCCTTTCCGATATCAAATTGCCGACATCTTCACCAAAGGCCTTACACTCATATTATTTACCGATTTTCGGAACAGTCTCAGCGTTCGCCCTCCTCTCACTCCAACTGCGTGGATGTATTAGTGTATAAAGGATAGTGAATATTTAATACATATTATTGTATTGGGGTAACTCGTAGGGTTTATATAATGTTAGTCTAAATTGTATATATAGACTAAATATCTCATTATAATGGTGGTCAACTCGATTATAATCTTACAGTATTAAGGTAGTAACTAGTATGTATAAGATAGTTTGAACAACTAAAAATAAATTATTACAATGAAATATGGTAGTAATACATACCCTAATGAATTGGAAAAGGTCAAACTTATCCCAAATCACATGTCTGGTAGGTACCACTCGTGGTCCGAATATAGTTGCAGCTTTGTACGGAACATTAAAAATAGCAATCAAAGTGAGACATCCATCAAAACAACTCATCCCCAAACAATGTCCTATTCTGTTCTGTTTATACAACGTCAACAAGACAACAAATATTGCAATTTGGAATTTGCTTATTATATTTAGTGACGTAATTAAAAATTTTGTATACGATCAGATAACTCGATTTCATAATAATAAGGGAAAATATATGAATTTAATAAGTGAATTTAATAACATAATTTTTTAAAAAACGACAACATAATTCTTTTAAAATAACTATACTTTAATAAAAATAATTAATATAATTATATTTTTCAAAAAAATAGTCTGCCCCTTCATTCCTCCGTTACATATATATTAGTAATAATTTTATCAATTCATCTCGATAAGAACACATGCATGCACCACCATGGTTCACCCATACAAAATAATGCACTCATATTATAATACCAAATAATTAAAATATTCTATGACTTGTGAGTATATATCATCATATTCTTAACCAGATATAATAGTTGACATATTTTAGGATGGCGTTTGATGCAAATGATGCGACGGCGCCGCTGGTGGAGGGGCGTAGGGGGGGTGGCGGCGGGCGACGGATCAGTCGCCGGAATTCTGTGAATGTTTTTCGAAATGATTTTATTGCAAGGCTTTCGGATAAAGTCCGGCCTGGGGTTGATATTGAATCTTCATCCACCTTGGATATCTCCAAGACATCTAGCTTAACCCAAGGTATTTATGAGTTCTCGATTTTGGATCATCTGTTATATTTTGCATTACACTAAAATTATTTGGATAGGAAATGTTTAGATATTTTGATGTATGTTCTATTAACGATTAAATTTAAAATTGGAATCATTATTTATCATGATCTAAATCAAGTATCACATACTATAATATGTCATGGTTTTAATCAAGTGTCACACAAAGTATATAGGTTTGGATTGTGTGTGTAACACTCTTTGAAATAATTTTTGTTATATTTTGTTAATATAATATTTGGCATGATCTTAACAGTGTATAACAAGGTATAATACAAAGTATAAAAGATGATTCAGATTCTGAATTATCCTACATAAAGTCTTCTACCACTAGAACAATATATTTGGTTCATTGTTAATTTCATGATTTTTAGATGTTGCACAGAAAACGAATTATACATTTTTTGGGATCCAAAAGAATTGCGCATCCGATATCCCTTATACCATATATTAGCAATTAACTCCTTGGAATATAATGTTAGATTGGATTAAGAGAACTAGAGAAGTACCTCAACCTATCTGTACTATGATTCTCTTTTTGGCTCTTTTTTGAGATCTTTTCCTAGTAATTACTTTGTCAGTTTTGTCAACGCTTCAAATGGTTAAGGGTACTTTGTTTCCAAAATTATTGTCCAGTTCAATTGCCAAACTCTGAAGCAGTAATTCAGTTATCTATGTATCTGAAGTCCAACTACATGTTTTTTTATTTATCGGTTACTCTTAATTATTTTCAATGAGTTCTTTGATAAGTGAGAATTCATCTCTTATTAATATTCAAACGGTCTTCTAGCTGTCACAAGGGTAAGGCTGCGTACTAAACAACCTTAATATTCGAACAGCCTCCTAGTTATCATAGGGTAGCATATTATCCGACGCCTCTTGTCCTGCTTAAGCGGGAGCTTCTTTAAAGGCAATTAGGCACTGCAGCATGTTGATATTGATTAATATTCGAACATATTTATTGGCTTCAAACGACAAAATGAACATATTCGAAAAATTAGGAAAGCCGAAAGAAGAGAAATGCGGTTATAGAAACCTACTCCGCCTGCTTGAAACAGAATTTGTCGCATTTAATTCTTCACCACCATTGTTATTTGATGTTCATGCTAATTGCTAAGAGTGTTTGATTAATTAAATGGAAACAGGAGAGAAGGAATATTATGAGAGGCAATTTGCAACCTTGAAATCATTTGAGGAAGTGGATTATGTAGAGAGTGCTGATTTTATTGATGATGATGAGGATTATGAAGAGCAAGCCCAACAAGAAAGAGCAATGGCGTTTTCCAACTATGCAAATATTTTACTACTGGCTTTTAAGGTGCATTATTTGTATTGTGTTATTTAGTTCACTATTGTAATGCCTAACTATATTCCGGATAATTTAAAGAAAGTGGACGCTTTATCAGTACTAAGCCGAGTTCTAACTTTGTCGTAGAACAGTGATATAGAAGAATTAGATATGACTTATGGTCACTTGACTTGGGTTTTACATAAAAATCGTGTACTTTCGAACTCTAGCTAGTTGAGTCTTACTAGCCTCCTGTTGGATGACAGTATTGATTTCCTTCAAACTGACATTTTTTGTTGTTGCACTTGGCAGATCTATGCAACAATAAAAAGTGGTTCATTAGCTATTGCTGCCTCGACACTGGATTCATTACTTGATCTCTTGGCTGGTGGCATACTATGGTTCACCCATCTCTCAATGAAGAATATCAATATTTATAAATACCCTATAGGGAAATTGAGGGTTCAGCCAGTCGGTATTATTATATTTGCAGCAATTATGGCTACATTAGGTATTTCATTATAACTATAAATTGTTATCTGCCTCAATATATTCTCCTTACTATTTCATTGTTGATTGAGCCTTATTTCTAGATAGATTTTCGTATTTCCTTGGCATGTTTTAGTATAGGATAATAGATATTGGAAGCAAAAACATTACTATGTTGTTTAGGTTTGGAAGCACTGTGAGTCTGCGACGGAAGGCCTATAAAAAGGATTTATAACACGCGTAAGAATTTCCAATCTTCAGAGTTCTGAGCAAGCGTACATAAAGACGAAAACATTCCAAAAGCACTTTCAATTATCGAGTTCACCTGATATATGTAATCTGAATTCAAGGAGAAGAAAATCAAGAGATAAGCTCATGTATTTACTTTAATCTTGGGGTCACTCTTCAGCAATAAAGCCAAGGCATTATCTCGATCCTCCTTACCCCATGGTCATTTCTAAGTTATGACGCATACGCTGGGTTGCCGTTGTCGTATGGCAAGAAATGAAAGTACTCTTTCATAAAGTGGCATGGCTGTATTACTGAAAACTGACGTCCTCTTTCTCCGCTTTTGCTAATTTAGAGAAGAAAATGGGTGTAAATCAGATATATTCTTCTAACTTTATTTCAACTAAATGGCCCATTTACTTAAAAGTTAACTGAGAATGCCTTCCAAAATATATATAGTAACATGATCTCATGGTTTCGAACATTGTAATATTGATCGGCAGTTGTTTCATAAATAAGAATATAACTCGAGAGAATCCACATGCATGAGCTGAGTAGTTCATATGACCCAATATGAGTTATGACTAAAAGTACAACAAAAATGTGTTGCCTAAAATGACTATCAAATTCAAAACTAGAACTAAAGAATTAGTAGGAAGTAGGAACTAAGTGAGTAAGTGCTATTTAGCTAATATTGCCGATGGTTGTAGATTCGATTTTGTCAGTGGAGTTTTCCTTCTTGTTGAAAGAGAAGGACCTCTATTATCGCACTACCAGTATGTCAAACACACTAGGTGGTTTAGAACACCCTTTTTCCTGATACAGTATGATATTTTTAGGTTTTCAGGTACTGATCCAGGCAATACAAGAATTAGTCCAGAATACACATCCTGACAAAATGTCATCAGGTCAGCTGGTGTGGCTGTATACAATCATGCTATCAGCCACTGCGATCAAACTAGTCCTCTGGTTATACTGCAGAAGCTCTGGAAACGACATTGTTCGTGCTTATGCAAAGGTAAGTTGAACTGTCTTAAAATCTAGTATAAGTTGTTAGTTGGCCTACTTATAATCCTTCTGCGTCGTCCATCAGGATCATTATTTTGACGTTGTAACAAATGTGGTCGGGCTAGTTGCTGCTGTTCTAGGAGATATGTTCTACTGGTGGCTTGACCCTGTAGGCGCTATTTTGCTTGCAATTTATACTATTACAAACTGGTCTGGGACTGTTCTTGAGAATGCAGGTAGCTATTTCTTTGTATCCTTGCCTTCTCATTTCTCCTTTTTCTTTTCTTTTTCTTGTTATAAGATGGTAAAAGATGTGACCTTGTAATGAACAACTGAACAAGATGTGCTTCTTCTTGCAGTATCACTTGTAGGGCAATCTGCCCCTCCTGAATTGTTGCAGAAGCTCACATATCTTGTCATCAGACACCCTAATATCAAGCGAATCGATACAGTTCGAGCATACACATTTGGTGTTCTGTATTTTGTTGAGGTTGGTACCATATTTTGTTACTTCATTATGAGTTTAATTTGTATCATGTAAGCTCATGTTTGGTTTAAGGGAGTGAAATGAAGAAAAAACAAAATCTCATTCGGTTTGGTTTGACCTCGAACCAAACCAAGCCTCAGAAGTTTGCAATTTTTTTAAATAATAATGTGAATGTTTCTCTTTTTTTATAGGTTGATATTGAACTCCCAGAAGATATGCCATTAAAAGAGGCACATACAATTGGAGAAAACTTGCAGATTAAACTTGAGAAACTACCTGAAGTGGAAAGAGCCTTTGTTCATCTTGATTATGAATGTGATCACAAACCAGAGCACTCTGTCCTAAGTAAGCTGCCTAATAGTGAACCTTGATTTGTGAGTGACAAAGTTACGTTTAATAGTTACCATGTAACAACAAAAAACAATGGAATAACATATTTTAATTCGTAAAGAATCTTCAAGATATTACTCACAATGACGAGATACATAGGTCAAGTCCTTACAGACACATAAGGACTATTCATTTTTAAAAAAAAATATTTGATTCGCTCCTCCTGCCTAGCAATTTTTTATAATTTACCTCGCAAACATCATTTCTAAATAGGCAATTCAATGATTAAGTTCCATTTAAAAAAATTTAAGAAGTTCTAATGTCTAATTATTAAGTTATAATTTCAATAAAAGACATGAAGACTCTAGATGGAGTTATCATTTGAATTCTCTTCTTAATTTGATTAATATGTATGATGCAACTTCCTCTGTCTTAAGAGTTATTATCAATTATAAAAATTGCACTTTTTGTCAAAGAAGTGAAATCTTCATTTCTTGAGTTTATATTTATTTTGCATATAATGGTTGAGACATTGGAGATAACAAATGATTTATACAAAATATTCCAATTAAAATCTCAATATATTGAAAATGAACTATATTTAACATCATTAACAAAAATTCAGCTTCAATAGTTAAAAGAATGGTGCTTAACTGAAAAAGAATCTTTTTGCCCCAAACGTAATAAAGAGATTCATTATATACAAATGATTCATAAATAAGGAAGATGGAGTACGCAAAAGTGATATTGATATGAAACATCATCTTAGAATTGAATCTTTTCAAGATATTTGATATAATTAAAGTCATCATTAGCACTTCATATTCAGAAGAATGCAAGTTTAGATTTTGATGATTACTTTTTGAAATTTGTACTAAATATATATATATATATATAGTTATATATATATATATATATATATATATATATATAATATGATGCATTTTACTATATTGCAATACTAGCATGATAATTTGAATTCAAAAACAAAAGTTCCCCGAACTATCATCATTTTATTACACTTACCCTATCCCTATCCCTACCCCTCTTACCCCAGTCCCCAGTCCCATGGCTTCCACTGCTGTTTTCACAACCCCTTTAGCTGACCCTGAACTCCCTCCCCCCTCCAAACAACCCCTTCCCCTATCACACCTCAACTCACCCCAAAAGCCAAAATATTCTTCAAATCCTCAAAAATCAACCTTTACACCTTAATTCCAGGAATTCAACAAATACAAACCTGCCCTCAACTTAATTCAATAGTGCTCAAACACTCATAAGAGTCACCTTCTGCTTACCCAGTTTTTAAATGGGCATGTTTGATTCATAGTATAGGACTCCAACACCCTCATCAGAACCATCGAGCCGGACAAAGCCACGAAGATGGACAAAGCCGGACAAAGCCACGAGGATGTTTCAAGATTGCCCTTCTCTGAAAATGGAGTAAAAACCCATAAAAAAAAGATCCAAATTTAGAGATGTTTCAAGACAAATTTTTCAAAATAAGCAAAACCCATTTTTTATGAGGATTTCAATATAAATGGTGATGAATTATGGTTGATGATGAAAAGAAGAGCTAATTTTCTAAGCTTTAGTGACCAAAACGCAATCAATTTGGAGGTGAGCAGGTGCCAACTGTGTATTAGAGTGTGGTGGCACCGATTTTGCTAGATGGTGATGATGGGGTGGCATTGTTTTGCTGGTCGGTGATGGAGTGGTTAGTTTTGGCCAGTGGGTAAGTAATACGGGGTAAGGAATGATTGGGAAAGGTTATTACTGCAAAGTGTCTTAAAGTTGAAGAAGTATTTACATTTTATTTTAATTACGTAAAATACATCCCTATACTTTAGCTTTTAATGTTAAAAAGAAAATACCAATCATTTTGGCGTAAAACCAAAGAGGCCGACTCATCACGTTAAAATGGGGATAGGGGACCAAGCCTCAATAGATAGAAAGTTTGAGGACTACGCTGAAAAAATCGCAAAGTATAGAGATCAACTAGAAAATTTACGCATAGTATAAGGACCAAAAAGCGAATTAGCCAAAACAAAATAACACATGTCAATTAAGACCTCAAAATTTACTTGAATCAATCACCATAAAGCAAATGTAACCATTTTAGGGAGTGATACATACATTAAAAAAAATGTGAATTACAAGCGATTTAAACCCTTTACTAAAAGTTTAATGCAAATTGCTAAAGCAAAGGGTTGATAACAAGTTAAAAATAACCATTACAGCAGAAAAAACAAAAGATAAGATGTTAACTTGATATCAACAATATTTTCTCATACATTTTACACACAAACATCTCATTTACTTCAAAAAAATGTTGCTTCCACCACCAAATATTACAACAATTACTATTAGAAGCATGATACAAAGGGAACCATGAAAACATGGGGAAAGCGTGTGATGGGTTTCTTTACCATAATGTTATCCCCGGATATTATAACATTGTCAAGAAACTGTTCGACCATAGCACACGCAAGACAGGTAGAGATTCTTCGCCCATTTGTCCTGACATGAAACACAACGATAAAGTAAACTAAAACGAATAGTAATGCTCTTAGACTTAGAGGCTAACATATGATCAAGCAAGTATGCGACGTGGCTGGTTTTGAACAATCATGTCAAAGTCGCCGCAACCTGAATCTACCATACCGAGATACAATCCGAACGTAGAACTACTACAGCAACTATTTTGAGCACATAGAACTCCAAATAAAGGATTCAATGTATTCAACTAAAAGTTTTGGCATTTCATATCAAACATCAAGCTCCCGACTCCTGAGGTATGATATAGCCTACATCATATGGTAACCACTAGTAAATAATAGATTACCTGGTAAGATTCCAAATTCAAATTTGTTACTTCCTCGGTCTCTTTTGAATGAAATACCTTGATTTTTTACAAAAAATTTAAGAAAAGTGGGAAACAAGCTGTCAAGCTGACAGTGGTGAATTTATACAAGGAAGTAGATCATGATTCTTATACAATTTATTATAAATACTAGTAAAATGTACGTGCGTGCACGTAAGTATAGTTATATGATCCCTTATATTTTTACGTAAATTTATTATGATCCCTTATATTTAGGTAAATTTTAATTAATTAATTATTTACGTAAATTTTAAATTATATTTTGATATATATTATACCTTAATAATTTATTATAAATATATTAACTTTTGTATTTTCAATAATATAAATTTTAATAGAGCAATATTAGATTCTTAAAAGTTCTGCTATCATATTTCTCTTTCTTCATTTTCATGCTTAATAAATAATGCATATTATGTAATTTTAGTTATTGAATATCACTTTTTTCTTTTAATAAAACAAATGTATCTTATGTTATTTTATTTATTGTTAGAAAGCATCACTTCTCAATTTATTAGTAGTAGAAATTATTCATAGTTCCAGTATTCAATTTTATTTTATGTATTCATTTTTACATATTTTACTTTATGATTGTCTCAACAATATTTGCACAAAATTAATAATACGCATTTTTTATTTAAATTCTATTAATTTCAAAACAAAGAGGAAATGAATTATATCAAAATCAATGGAATAATTTTTTTTTGCATGTAATTATTCAATTATAAATTGAAAATAAATTTTCTAATCAAAAAACATTATTAAAGAATATATATTTAATTATTATGTGACATTTGTATTACATTTCTAATACTTGAAATTAAAAAAAGTCAGAGTTATATCTACTCCCTCCATCCTAATATATGTATTATCAAGATTTAATTGATTTTTACATATTAAATGTTAAATTCAAAATATTTTATTTCTCATAGAACATTTTATTGAAAAATTATCGATAATAATATTTCAATGCATTTTAATATTGACACAAATGCAATAACCAACATTATGTTTATCTGATGAAGATGGATAAAGCTGTCAATTTCAACACTTAAATCAAGCATTTACAATCATTTAAAGATAGATATAAAGAGATTTAGATATTTATTTCATATTTTTTTTTTTATTATAATACTTAAGATTAGATATTGTAATCTCAAAGATATATTATTTGCATGTGGATGCTATTATAAGTACATCAAGTACCATAGAAAATGTGGGGCAAATTAAAACAAAATTAATAATGATAATAGTATATGTGAGATTCTGCCTAATGCAGAGTTCAAGAACACAACAAATTATTTGAACAAATTAAATAATAATAATATGGTGATTAATATATGAGATTCTATTTGAAACAACAATTATGGTAATTAATATATGTGATTCTCACGAAAGAGCTCAAGAACAATCATTGACATGCTGCCCAGTTTGATTCTGGATTCTGATGTCCTGTTGAACATCTAACAACATTCCTCGATGCAATATATAATTATATTATATTTTATATTTTAGAGATTTGGATTTTGTCAGAGACTATATGTCTGCTAAGCTTATTTTTTTGAATTTAGATAATCAACTTATAAGTTACAACGCAACTTATGTAAGAACACTTATAAAACACAAATCTGTTTTGACTTTGTTGTTAATATAACTTATAAAAATGATAAAAATCTTTTGAAGTCAGAAGATATAAAATCACTAAAAGACATTTAATTATATCATTTCTTTTATCTTTAAAGAAAAAATAATTATAACTAAAAATTATATTTTAAGACTAAAATATAATTATTTTTATTTTTATTTTTCAATTAAGAGTAAAATGTTAAAAGTTGTATAACTCAAAAAATTATATCTTACAGACTATTAAATGAAGGATAACAAGAGGTTAAATATCAGGTAATTGCTAAATTACTGATCAACAAACTTATAAGTCGAGCAAAAAAAGTCAAAAAAAATGAGGATTAGCTACTTGGCTTCAACAACTTAAGTTATTATTAAATAAACATTTTTTTACTTTTTTGCCAAAATCAACTCAAAAGTTGACTGACCAAAAAGAAGCTTTAGTCAAACACCTCTTATATGTCATTTTTATAGGAGAAATTAGTATTATCTTTTCATTAATATATATATAGCTAAATTTCATCCGTGCAATCTCGAATTACGAAAAACATTTCAAATACACACCAAACATTTCAACAGCACTCAGAGTAATTTTTGGCACCGAACTTTAAAAACTATTTTTAAAGGTTCCGAACTTCACTTTAACAGGTGTGCTATGGCATAAATAATAATTATTATCATGCACCATGGCGATATGATGGTATCATGAGGCTTAGAAATAGACATTAATAACAAAAACTAAGTATTATATACATGTAATTATATTTAATATATATTATATTTAAGCATTCTTTTGATTAATATAAATATTTTAAAAAAAAACTATTAAAAAAATATTAATAAATAAAAATAAGATAAATAAAATGAATCATAAGATAGAATACAATTAAAACGAAGAAATGAAAATCAAGCGAAAAAGAAACAAAATACCTAAAAATGAAATAATTAAAATGTGTAATCTCATTAGAATCAAGTGAAATAAATTTAATGTTGCCATTTTTGAATCCCCTACAGCAACCCATAATTATTACGGAGTATCTTTTTTATTTCTTTATTTAGCTTTGTCTTTTTTCTTTCTTTATCAATCAGTGAAACCCTAGCCAATCTCAAAATCGCAAATTCACCATTCAAACCCTCGCCTCACCATCACCCCTTCTTCCTCCCTTCCCTAATAGATCCGCTTCAAAACACAAGATAGTGGGAAAGAACAAGAATGAAGAATGTTGTGCTCTGCTTATCTTCTAGCAGCAAGGAGGCGCGCCCTTATACCGCCTCTTTTGCATTCCGACCGCCTACCACGCCTTTTCCGCTCAAGGCCGCCAGTATTTACCGCTATCGACAATCCGAGACATCTAAGGGCAAATATAATATTTATATATTACACTTGTGCTCTTTCAATAACAAACACTCCATCGATCAATGCTTAATGTATCAATCAATTTTAATTAATTAAAAATAAAATAAAAACACCCTCATCTTCAACATTATACCCTACCCCCACCCTCATTCCATTCCCCCACCCAATACCATTGACACAATTTAAAACCGGTCATTATCAAGTCAGCGAATCACAATAAAAATTTCTCATTACCGCATCCATCATTTCCAAGGTAGAAATTTTCATCCGTAAAAGCAAGAATTATTCAGTTGGCGCAAGCTTCCAAAATATCAGTCATTGTGGATTTTCAGGTGGTTGTCCAATTTTCAACTTGTGCAGATTTCTGGGCGTAGCGTCAAAGCGAAATAGAAGACAAGCACGATGTTTTGATTTTATTTTGTTTAATTAATTAAAATTGATTATTTTATTAAACATCAATCTACTAAGTCATTATATTTAAAGCGACCATTAAAGCGTATTTACATAAATGTTTTTTATTTTGCTCCTTTTAGTTTTACCAAGTAAAGTGAAATTCAAAGTTAAAAATACGTTTCAAAAAATACAAAAGCGAAAAAATTACCTCCAAATGGCTTATTTCAAATGCTGAAATATTTGGTGCGTTTATTTTAAATGTTTTCCATGTCAAGCGTTCGGTTTAAATTTAGCCTATATATTAAATTTTATTATTAGTGTACTTTTCATACATGAAGGGTAATTTAATAATTAATACAGCGCGAAATGCAAGTTAAACACAACTCATATTTTTATGTTAGGATTGCGCCATTCAAATAAAAACTATGAAGTAGTAAACAAGGAGGAAATGGACAAAGACTTTGTGACACAGATGCAGTGCATTCCCATTTTAATAATCGATCAGGTTTTATAATGAAAGGCACATGCGACACCATGATAGTAAATCACAAATACTCTGTAGCAATTCCTCAAGTGTAAGTGTTTAAGTGATTTGTTGCTTATCCATCGACAATGTTTTATCCAAGATTGTATCAATCTTTCACACACTATCATTATTCATTTATAATGTTGGTGAAAAAGGGTAAACCACAATCCTTCCAAAAAATAAGACGAAATCATAGATTATGTTAGTTGTTACTCCCTCCATTGACCATTGTTAACATAAGAGGTTCTCTTTTGAGGCAAAGTTTTGAAACCAATAACTCTAAAAGTATATTTCAAAAAATTATTAGAAGATACTATAAAAAAGAATATCTAAGAATGAATCTAAAGATCAATTTTCATTTTATAGTAACAATATTTAAGAAGACATGGTGATCAAAGAACAAGCATGATGACTAAGTATCTATTAGGCCCACAATCCAAGGGGCACCTATTAGCTATTAAACAATTAATTCATTGACAGATATGATTAACAACATACCTTAACCTGTACACTAGGAAACTGAGATGTGCGTAAGGTTTCTTGTGTCTCGTCGCCAGGTTTGCGCCTAGGGATGCTCAAAACAAGAGCAGTTTGATCAGAAGTAGCAGCTGTGCATGTGATTCGGTAACCACCATCCCAGCGTTTGTGAACTCCCTCACTCGGATACAGAAAATCAAGCTCTACAACCTGTCCCAACAACAGAACATCAAATAATGCATGCAAATAAATAGACATATTAATTCAACAAATGATTGCATATGCAGAAAAAGTAGAGATGTTCAACCTGATGACTATATCCAGCATTACGGGACATGACAACCGCCCACCTGGTACCAGAAGTCGCCATGGAGGTAACGTGAAAGCCTTCTTTCCACTTCTTGTTGATCCACTTGAATGGAAATGAATCGCTTACTTTGTAAGATTGTTGACTATAGGCAGTGCCTGGCCAATAGTCATAACTCGTAAATTCTTTTTTCTTTTTCATAACTAGAGTACCTCTATAAGGCAAATCTGGTCCATGAGAACGAGAAAGTAAACCCTATTACCATGGTTTTACCTAAGAAAAGGATACAAGAGTAAATCTCATCATGCTGGTCAAGCCTCCTAATTTTATTGGGGTGTATGCAATACCACAATAAAACCTTTATGAATGTGGAGAAGAACTATAATCTACAAAGTTTCCTTTTGGAAGCGAATCATAATTTAACTATCCATAACTACTTAAAATCTAATAATTGCGCCCATAAATTACTGTAATCATCCACAACTAAAGCCTTTAGTCGCCCTTTTAGGTATTTTTAAATTGCATAAGATTGGCTCGGCAAAGAAGCTAACTACGTTGATCATCACCCAAAGTCAATTCAATCAGACATCGAAATATTCATGCAATCACACACATATATAAAGATATTTACACCTACCCTTTGACATCACCACCAAAGAGCTCCCATTAGCTGCCCCAGCAAGAGCAGTGATGTAATGATTTCTCTCCCATTGTTCCATGATCCATTCCTGGAAAGAAGCATAGCTCATAAGTAAAAGTCACCAAAGAAACCGAAGATCAAAGTATATATCAACTAGGGACAACTTAAGATTACCTTGTGTAAGAAAAAAGGTGAAACTTCATATGCTTGGGTGGTAAATGATGTTCCAGCATCCATTATAACAGCCCACAAATTGGTACAAGATGATACACAGCTAATGAATAAACCATCTTCACTGCCCTTCTCTACATGTTGAGCCAATCTTGCATCAGTAACATTGTAGTGGTATCTAAAGGTAAAAACAATATATTAGTAATTAAAAATCAGAGTAATCAAAATTATACAGTAGAAGTTTCCATGACATCTCATTGTTGAAACTGAGGTTGATATCACTGACATATTTACCTCTGCTTCATTGGTAGCCTAGCATTATAAATTGAAATCCATTGAGTGGCAGGGATTCCATTTCGAATCTTCTTTTTAGGCTGCTCATCATCTTCCTCAAGATTCAGTCTTCCACGTTTTTGCCCAATTTGGATAGCCTATTAATTTCAATTAGTGTCAACAAGACTTCCATATAAGACTTCCATAAAGAATATATGGGTATATTTGAATCGGAAAAAATACCTTCTGTGCGCCCTCAGTGTTTAAAGGCCTTATTGTAGGATCAAGCCCAATCATTCCATCAAACAGAGAGATTAATTTCGCATAATTCGGCTCTTCATCGAATTTCATATTAACTACCATCTCGAGGAATAATTTTAGAGGCGCAGGACAAAAGCAGCAGAGCATTTCAGGTGATGTTGACATTTTTTTCTTGCAAACAAGGAATGATTTATTATCACCCTGAGAAAAAGACATTAGCACAGATCCATTGCTCAACTAGTTGAAAGGCCATTGAGATAACTACAGTACCTGATAACCTTGCCAAGGCAACCTGCCTCGATGTAGAAATAGAAGTGTGTATGCAAGAGATTCCAGATCATCTCTTCTACTTGCAGTCCTTCCCAAGTGAGCATGCACACTGGCATACCTGACAGTCCCTCTGAAAATACAGAAGTATTGAGGATTGAAGCTAAACAGAATAAATGGTCACAAATAGGCCAGATGCTCAGCAGAAACTGACCTAAAGATGTCAGGGCGTTGATCATATTCAACATGCTGGGCTTTAGCATTGTCTCTCCACTTTGTAGCTGAATTTCAAACATCAAAAGAGATAAAAACAAAAGAATGATTTTAAAATATAACTAATATTAGAAAATAAAAATTAACTAACCTAATCCCAAGTCAACAAGAAACAACTTCTTCTCTTGGTCCGTTGATCGCTGACCAAGCAAAAAATTCTCTGGCTTTACATCTCCGTGAATGAAGCTAATAGTGCACATTGATTAGATGAAAGGATTGGGTAGCAAAGGACGCATGATGCAACATTTACACAATAAAAGTACAGGTATGCACGAGAGATGCTGCATGAATATATGCATCAAACAAATAACTAAGTGTTACAAGAAACAAATGGATAACATACCCCTTCGCGTGCATCTTCTCTAAGATTGATAGAGACTCGATTGCAATACAACCAACCATATCTGTGGACATCCTGTCAACAGAATTGTGCAAATAATGAAATTCTGGATATATCCGTACCATACCGAGGAGCACAATCATGAAAAGAACGCATATACCACAATAATACAGACAAAAACATAACCCCAAGCATTGGGAAGCCAATGGAGATCACGCAAAGAACAAATGAACATTCCTATCCCCTCAACACCCAGCAACTTCCCCGGCATTTCCCAGGGAGGTAAAGAGATAATGTATGAGACTAGACTATGATACTGCTTCCATTTGCATTTGAGTGACCCCATTTGACAATACACTCATATTAAGGTAGAACTCGACATAGTTTACTTTAACAACACTACCCTTGATAGATTATGCTTTTAGTGAAAAACATGAGGACCCACAACATAAAGTGTTCAGAAAGAAAGTAATTGTATATGATTTCCATGATTCACGGAATTCAGGAACCCACGATTGAGCTGAAGAATTCCACACATCCCATAAGCTAGGCCCTAACATGTCCATAACCTGCATATAAACCAGAATCAATATAGGTGGTGAACAAGTAGGAAAGAGTACGTATGTCAAAATATCATGTTCATACCATTACATAATATTCTCCTTGTTTTCCTTTGTAATGAACTCTAGGCACACCATATATTCCCCCAACAGCGCTGTTACCAAAGCATCAATAAAACCAAAATGAGAAACGTAAAACAAAGAAAAGCTTTCCTCTATGTACAAAGAACATATGCTATGAGGAGGCCAATATTATTACTTGTAAACTTGCCACTCATTGGGAGGACCATAGGTACAGCCTTTGCTATTCCTATGCTCAAATTTTAAAGCCACCTGGATGAAACCCAAAAAAGAAAAGTGAGCTCAAAAATATTTTTCCTCACAATTAGACTACACAATGTGACTTGGCAAAAACTTTCATCGCATTAAATTCCTTAGTTCACCTCAGTAGCTCCCGGCCCACGTTCAGTCCCACCAGAAACCCGTCGTCCCAGAAATACCTGTCCGAATCCTCCTTTACCCAACTTCTTCTCAACCTTGTATACTGGTGAGGACCCTACTTGAACCTGAATAAAATCAAGTCTTTCAGAGAGCAAAATATTGACATACATGATATCGAGAAAAAATAAAACCAACAGCTCATTGGACATAAAGAAGTCGTTTTAAAACTTTTAACTCAAAGAAAATATGAAAGTACAACTACAAAAAAAAAGTTGGAAACTAGACATTTGATTACTCAAGTATTAATTTCATTACTCAAATGAATATTTAATACTGAAAAATCTTAATGAGATAGTTCATAGTGTTGATTAACACTCAGTGTAAATTTTGACCATTGAAATCAAACTTGATAGTCTTTATAATGTTTGATGAAAATATATGAAAAGATAGTAACTTCAGCCTACTTTACTATTCACATAATAATTACGATGCTAATCAAAGTTATGCATTTCAACTTTCAATTAAACCAGTTGAACATAAGGCGATAATTTTGATTCAAAATCAAAACTATGCTTGTCAATTAACTCTTCAAACGTTAATTTCGACAGATGAACATCAAACTGGACAATCTTTTTGGGACGGAGATAGTGGCAATTAACTGGGGACAATCATTTTGGGACAAATGTAGTATTTACCTTCTCTGGAAAATTCTCATCATCTACTCCATTCCCTTTATTATCTTTATTCCCACTCAATCCTCCACTTTCTTCAACCATCTCCTCCTCTTCCTTCATCAAAAATCACAATAAATAAATATTTAATTAACCAACACATAACAAAATAATTTAACTCAAAATATATAAAATCAACCATCAAATTCAAAACTTGACAATTTTAATGAAACCAAAATACAAAAAATCAACCATCAAAATTCTTAACTCACAATTTTATTGAAACCAAAATATAAAAAAATTAACCATTAAAATTCAAAACTCGACAATTTTATTGAAATAAAAATATACAACATCAACCATCAAAATTCAAAACTCGACAATTTTATTGAAATAAAAATACTCAAAACAAACCATCAAAACTCAAAACTGGACAATTTTATTGAAATGGGTATATGAATTTACTATAGCTTTAGTCTTTAGCAGCTCAAGTCTTTACTTATCAATTATAATTATTTTCCACCAAATTAAACTCCATTTTTGGTTGATTCTTGATCTGCTGCTGAAGCTATTTTGATGCTGATATTGTCCATAAAAATATTACTCCTAATTTTATGAAAATTGAAATTAATTTTTGATGAATTTATTATGAATTGAAGAAATTAAATATTAATTGAAAAAATTGTGATTGATTATGAAATTGGTTTTTGTGAAGAAATGATAAATTGAGATGATGAATTTGGGGATCTATCAAAGTTTGAATGTGTTAGGGTTTTGTAAAGTAGGTTTCATTTTAGCATATGATATATCAAGTAAAAGATATTTGCAAAATAACAAGGGTGTGATGACTAGGTAAATTTTTATATTTAATTACTCTATAACTATATTACTAAAAATATTAAAATTAATATTATAAAAGTATTTTAAAATACTTAATTCACTACATAAATTTTAGTATTTTTGTAATGTTAAATAATTAATAATTAATAGCTAAAGCTCACTTTCAAAAAAAGTCAAACGACAATTAAACTAGACAATGAAAGACAATTACTAAAACCATTTCCAATGGGAAAGCTTAATATCTTAAAAGCAATAATTTTCCAGCATACCTCATATTTCCACGCTAGCATTTGCCTCGACTCTCTAATAGTGAACGAACCTCAGACAAGCTTCGTTAAAATAAAAGTCAGAATTCCTCACAATCGGCATACCATTCCCGACAACTCTGTAAGAAAAGTATCTCTCTTCACGCAGCATTTTTGCCTCGACTCTCGTATGAAATAAACTTCAAGGCTGGTTTGCTCAAATAAAATCTTTAGTCCCCTTTTTATTTGAGGCACACCCCTGATTAACTCTTGTGTGGTATAACAAGACAAGAATCTCGGTTTTAATCGTTATTTAATCAAGCCACACTTTTACTTTATTTTGGCCAGCCATAGTAGACATCTCAAAACTCATTTACTTTTCTTTTTCCTCTATATTAATCACATATTCCGTCTCACTTTAATTGATCATCTAGCTCAAAAATATTTTATTAACATAATAATTGATTTTAGTATTTCAAGGAGAGAAAAAACAGTTAACCAATGAAAATAAGAATATTAAGAGACAAAAGAGAATTTTTTTAACTACAATACAAAAAATTATGGTGATAAAGTAAATCAATGAAAATAAAAATATTAGGAGACAATTTTTTTAACTCAAATGTAGAAAGTTGTATTAATAAAGTAAATGTTGATAGGATCAAGCAATACTCTAATAAAAGCTTTCTACATTTGAGTCTCCATTCATCAATACACGGCGATATATATGTCAGCGTTCTTAAACTTATAATCAGCTCTAAACTTACCGCATATAAATTCCGCAATCCATGTATTGTACAAAAATAATAAAACAAAATTGGCTACAAAGATTTACCTTTGGTCGATAATATCAAGCGAGAATGAATTGAATTGCCTCACAATACTCAAGCAGATCTCTAAGTTCGTCCACAACAAAGAAATTCTCCGAACTACTTCCCTTACGCTTTATTATGTGACGCTTAAAGATAAACTATGAATCAAAAGATGAAGAAAAATCTTTGTTTTCTTCGGGGTCGGCTTTTAGGTTGGCGGATATAGAGTTTTTGATTTCTCAGAAATCAAAAATACGGCATCAGCCTCTTGTCAGGTTAAATTAAACCACTTTAAATAGGCAACACTCTGAGAGTTTTGAGGAGATAAAAAACTCCTCAAACCCATCATCTTCGCCGCCCACAACATACTCAAACGAAGTCATCGGGTTTGTTTTTCCGCCCCGACGTTTCCTTCATCAAGCCACTTTATACTCGAGAAGTTTATAATACATTTATTATATAGTTTGGTTTACCGTTTGTGTGTGACCTCTCAAGGCGAATTGACAAGAGTAATATATTAAATAATATTAACCGAATATTATATTTAATACATAGATTACGAGCGGACCCTAGTAACCATCGTAACCCCTAATGTCAACACGTTAAATCCTAAAATACTAATTGTTTAACAATTAATATATATTGAACTTACATATATATTTCTATATATAATTAACGAATACCCATTGCATAATCTAAATTGCTCAACTCCAAGATTTTATGAGATCAATTCTCTCATATTTCCAACAATATGCATACGTACTTAACTAAATCCAATCGTATAGGATCTCGAGGAGATCTCAAAATAACTTTACATTAGATCAAATATAGCAATTGGGTTGTTAAATGAATATTTTTTAATATAGCATATAGGCAAAATGATGATAAAATTATCTCTCGATTAAATATTGCATATAGGTAAATTGGTGTTAAATTACTTGGTGTGGGCCCCACCAGCTAAACAAATAGTAAGACCATGTACAATCGGGTAGTTAAAAAAATATTCAATATAGAACCATTGCAAATGGTTGTTGAATTTTTTTTGAGTCGAGCCGTATTAAATCGGGTAGAATTTTTCTCAACAAAGTCAATAGCCGGTAATTATGTACAATGGGTAGTCGAAAAAATATTCAACATGGTAAAACCATTGTAAATGGTTCTGAAATTTTGCTGGGCGCTGAGCCGATTAAATCGCAGAATTTTCTCAACAGTCAATACTGACGCGCGACACGGTCAAGCCGTGAGTGCCGCTGGCCGAGCACGTACGCGACACCGCCTGGCCAACGCCAAGAGCGTAAGACGCCGGTATAGTGATGCGTGACACGTATGAAGCTTGATTGTCAAGTTTCGATTTTATTTTTATCTCATCTCACTATTTGGGACTAAATTATTTGATAATAAATTATTATTTTTTTTAATTTCTTTTTACCAAAATTATCATTTTTTCTCTATAAATAGAGACTTCTCTCATTCAATTTGGATATAAAAAAAAATTCATCCATTTTCAATATAATTATTATATTATCCTTTAGTAAACTCTTGTTTTTAATCTTTCATTATATTTTTAGTAAAATGGATCCTAATAATAATCATTTCAATACTCAAAATTCGACTAATTACCCTTTTAACTATCAAAATCCCAATAATTATCAATTTGATAATCAATCTTCAAACCAACCACGTCCTCAAAATTTCTCGAATTTCGCCAAATTTTCCAAATTTCAATATGCCTTCAGGTGTACCAAATTATCATCCATATTATGCATCGATGATGCAATATTCATCTCAACCACCTCCTTATAATCCTTTATACGCCAATGGAGAACAACGAAAATGTTCCAAATATCGACCATCAAAATTTCCGCATTTTCAACACAAACGCCACTTTAAGAATATGAGCGACGGTAATGAAGATACTCCAATTATGGAGGATTGGACTAACGCTCGAAAAGAAAAGTTCCAAATGGACCATCAACAAAATTTGGCGCTACTTAAATGGGTCGGATTAAATATGGAACAAAAATATTGCTTAAGAAATCGTAAGAAAAGATATCGGGGTAAAATTGCCGATTATTGCAAATACATTGTTCATTCGAGACTCCACGCGATGGAACTGCCTGCAGAAATCATTTTAACTACATCAACAAAATATTGGGCAAATGGACAAGCGCTTATGATAACGCTAAACGTATGAAACAAAACGGTCGGAGAATGATATATTGACAAAAGCACATGAACTATATAAAAGTGGTAAGAATGGTAATTTTAATTTGATGTCCGAATGGCAGGCTGTCCGAGATCAACCACGTTACGGAAGTCGGCCGAGGAAATACCGTAGCAAATGATTCCAAAAGAGCACGCAGTGATGCCGTGACTCAAATATCGTCGAATCCGTTGCTCGCCGTCCAACGGGCGGACGCAACTAAAAAAAAGAAGCGGTAAGGGAGTGCTTTAAAAGTGATAACCGAAAGTTAACGAATGAATTTAAACAAGACAAAAAGAGTTTAAATAATTGGACAAATCAGCCTCACAACAAGAGGTAATCAAAGTAAATAAGATGAAAATGTTCATGAAACTAAGTGAGAAGGAGCATCTCGATGACCAGAGCCAAAAGCTTTTGGAAATGTCACGCGAATTGTTTAAAGTAAGAGTCGTCAATGTTTGTTTTCCTCGCTTTGATGTGTGTTTTCAACTTTGATGTGCATTTTTCGGGCAGTTATGTGTATTTTAAGCTGCGTACTGAGTCCGTCGATTTCAACCACTCAACCAAAAGCGTATCCTATCCGAGAATTAACTCAATTTAATTCACCCACTTGGAGTCCGTCGATATCAACCACTCAACCAAAAGTGCACTCCACCTTTTAATTAACTCACTTAGTTCTGTATCGAGTCCGTCGATTTAAGCCACTCAACCAAAAGCAGATCCTATCTTTTAATTAACTCAATTTAATTCTTATCTTGAAGTCCGGCTTGATTTCAAATCCACCCAACTTCTTTATAAATAGAAACTCATTTATACTCTACCAAATTACCAAAAGCTTCTACATATTATTACAAATTTTATTCTTCTTACTTACATATTTTTTCAAACTTAAATTCAATGGATCCGCTTGACTTTCTTTGATATCGAAGCACAGGCAATTCGAATTGAGGAGCAGATATATCTCAATTTATTTAATGTGCAAAATGCATAAATATTAGAAGATAGTTCATCTCGTAGTAAGAGAAAATATTTCAATAGAGATCATGCAGCGGCAAACCAAAGATTGATTGACGACTACTTTTTCAATGAACCTACATATGACGAAGCAATACTGGCCGACGATTTCTCGGATGCGAAACATGTTTTCCTTCAATCGTTAGGGACCTTTTCAAATATTGACAACTACCTCACCCAAAGAGTCGATGTCGCCAACAAAGAATTTATATACCCATTAGATAAATGTACCACAAACTACGCGAATGTTAGCATACGGCGTACCGTCGACGCGGTAGATGAATACATCAAAATAGGAGGTACTACAAATAGTTGGAGCGCTTAATACGCAGATTTTGCAAATGAATCATACAATCAGATGAGCGTGTACTTGAGAGCCCCAAACGAAGATGACCTGCAAAGAATACTGCAAGTTAGTGAGATGAGAGGGTTCCCGGAATGATCGGGAGTATTGACTGCATGCATTGGGAATGGAAAAATTGTCCTACAGCTTGGGAAGGTCAATTTACTAGAGGGGATAAAGGAACCACCACTGTTATTCTTGAAGCAGTTGCCTCTCATGATTTGTGGATCTGGCATGCCTTTTTCGGATGTCCGGGCACATTGAACGATATAAACGTTCTAGACCGGTCACCGGTGTTTGATGACGTTGAACAAGGAAATACTCCAAGAGTGAACTTCTTTGTGAATCAACGTCCTTATAATATGGCGTACTATCTTGCTGATGGTATCTACCCTGCTTATCCAACTTTCGTCAAATCAATTACTTTGTTTAACCGATAAGTTGTCAGAAAATATCGTGAGGATGTCGAAAGGACATTGAACGTGCATTTGGAGTGCTTCAAGCTCGATTTAAAATCATTCGTGAACCAGCTAGATTGTGGGACATAAACGATTTGGCTATCATCATGAGATCATGTATCATATTACATAATATGATTGTTGGCATTTAACGAGATACATATGCTCAATATTGACCGATTATGATCAACGCAAGTCGTGGGGTCTAGTACACCACACCATTCTCGACTCCGAGGTGCTCCCGGGGGCCTCAGGAAATCATGTGCGTGCTATATCTCGAATCACCAAGGATGCAAATGTACATCACGAATTACAACAAGATCTAGTCAAGCACATATGGGCAAAGTTCGGAATGTTTCGTAATTAAATATTTTTTAAGAGTCTTGTTGTGTGTTTTAAGAGTTTGATTGTAGTGTCGATCGATTATATTGTACCATGTGGTTATTTTTATTTCATTAGTTGTACCAAAGGTGGTTTATTGTACTACATTTCATCGCTTGTAACTTTTCTTTGTTTATTAGTTATTTTCAATTTCAGGTTTATTTATATTTCAATTATTGTGTTTATTTATTTACAAAAATTAATTTGGAATATTTAGATAAAAAAAAATTATTTAAATAAATATTTATAAAATTTTGTTTTAAAAAATATCAAAAAATAATTTATTTATATTAATTATTCTTATTTAATTATAAACGATAATTGTTATGATTATTTAAACGGTAAAAATAAAAATATGGGCAACAACAATAATAGATAAAAGTGACGCGGTATGTCAATCTCTATATGTTTTGTGTAACGACTCGCCCCAGTCGGCCGCCCCGAGGTTAATCATCCAAATCTCTTGACACTGCAGTCACCACGCCAACGGATTTACTCAATTTACAAACCCACCGGCCCTCAAATAACCCATAAAACAATATACAACGGACAAGAAAGGGAAGTAAGAAAGAATCCATCGGTATTTCCAAATCCACACACATACAACAACATACAACAAAAACATCATACAAAATATCTACAACAACCAACCGAAATCTCAAAATACAACAATAAGCTGCATAACCTAATCTAATTAAAAAAAACGAGATCACAGATCTACTTCCACACGCCGCTCACCTAGGCTCTAAGCACGATCACTCGAACAAGCTCGAAAAAACGCTACAACACCACCTGTCAACCTGGCACAAATGAAAATGCCGCCCATAGCGAATAATGGGGTGTCATAAACTTAGTGAATACTTATCTCAAGAGTGACATTAAACCCACACTCTCGCTTAGTGTAATTTAAAAACCATTAGTTTTGCATAATGGGATTTTCAAGATTTCAAAATGCTATACAACGTATTTATCATCATATATAAAAATCATCCGTGCAATCATTGTCAAAATGCATAATTTATAGGCTCGTCAACTAGATATAAATATTTCGAATAAAGGACATTCAACAAAGATAATCATGCATTTCCCAAAAACAACGAACAACAATACCCAAATAAGTCCACAACTCTATTCTATCAGTCAACATGGTAAGACACCACGACTATACAACTAGACCACCCAACACTACAACTCTGCCAACAACACTAATACTACTCAACTCCACACTACAACCCAATCGACTCAAACAACTGAGTCAAATCAATCAACTCATATCAACTCGTATCAACTCATATCAACTCATATCCGGTTTTCTACAACTAATGCGCATATAATCAACCTCAACTCAAGTAGGGAGAAACTTTATGCCCGCCGACATGTTATCACCGAATCGTAACGATGTACGGTTGTAAATACACCACCTTATACCGGAGTATAGCGCATAATACCGATAAAGACAACTCACATACATCAACCACTCCACACTTATACCGTAGTATGCGCACAACATCGGGTAATACAACCCACACATATATCTCAACCTAGGAAATCAACTCATCTCAAAACACCTATGAATCCCATAAACAACACATATAATCCAACTACGCAAATAATCAACACATAGATATATATAACATGCTCACAACTTCATCGAGTGCAACACATTCACGAAAAGTAAATTAATCTACACCCGTGAGATAAATACTCACCTCAAGCCAAGCCAAGTATCAACAATTTTTACTACCCGAAGCAACTACCCGATATCCACACCTAAAGAACATAATAA
Source organism: Lithospermum erythrorhizon (assembly GCA_019722365.1). NCBI lineage: Eukaryota > Viridiplantae > Streptophyta > Magnoliopsida > Boraginales > Boraginaceae > Lithospermum > Lithospermum erythrorhizon. The sequence goes on along the minus strand of JADFUC010000200.1, from coordinate 84,680 downwards.
TAACAATTACTTTTACTTCTTTAATTCCCAAATAAATACCTAATAAAATCCAACAACCCCGATATAATTATCATAGCTCAAAATATAATTTAGGAGCCCAACCATTCTGCCCAAAATATTTTATGCAATACAAATCCATTTTTCTCCATTTAAATACATTTCTACTCATTTTAACATCCAAAAATCAAAATAAATAGTTAAACCATTTTAAAAATTACCAAATTTGGTATGTAGCTCACATACAACTGGGTTACTGTAACATTCTAAATTTCATTTTCTCAAACTACAATTCATCTCCTTTTGATTGAAAACATGATTTAGTAATTAAATCACCAAAATAGTAAACAAATTCAAATTACTCCAAAATTAGCCTCATTGTACAATTAGAAATGTCCATATGCAATATTTTATTTTTTTCAAAGGTTTGATATTTATCAAAATTTATACACTTTCTAGCTATTTTTAACTTCCCAAAAATTAAAATAATTACTAAACATCTTCAAACATTAAACGCTTTTTCTTGGATCAACTCCAAATGTTATAAATGGCTCAAGCAAATAAAAAAATTATTAAATTTTGCAACAATGCCATTATTTATTTCATTTTTCTTCCAAAAGTCAAATTGAACTAAAAATAGTCAACAAACACAAATCTTCATCCTTTCTTCAAAAAAAGATAATATTCGCTGCTTAAACATCACCCAAAATATTTAGATTAAACATTCACCTAAAATCAACAAAAAGTCAACATTTCATAACTTTAAAAATAGTTAGAATCAAGAGATAATTTTTATCTTAAACCGTTGTAACGAATGGTATTTAACTGAATTGCTTTTCACTTCAAAAAATGAAAGAAAAATTTTTTAAAGTGAGGGAGAGGTTCGCTATCAGGATTATGAAAGAAGAAAATTTTTGTTTTATATAAATGATGTTACTTAGCTAGAAGTAAGTGAAAGCGAAGCACGGCCGCCTGCCAGTTGACGAGGCGCCGCTCAAGCTAGCAGAGGTGTCAAGCACGACGTGTCGCTGCTTCTTAGCTCGGAGGAAAGGATGAGTCATAATTTAACTACACATTTATTTAGTTCGGTTATTTACAACCTCGCTCATAGTTTAATATTTTAAAGAGTTCTATTAAAGCTCACGAGGTTCTGCCCATACACAAGTGTGACTATTCTGAGACAATTTTCGTGATTGCCTCGTAGCCTCCTCGACGTATCTGCAAAATCCCTAAAGAAAAGTGCACACACTGTACGTTATTATTTTTATTATATTCGTGAGAACTCGACATGCATTTTGTAATTGTTATTTTATCTCGTAAAACTCAATAGTGGCATTACGAGCCGACTACCTAATTGTAATTACATAATTAAATGGATGCACCGCCTTATGTATTGTCAATCTCGAATTTTATGTGTTAGAATCGGGGTAATTAGATAATTTTTAATTCAGATTGTAGAAGTATGTTAACTAAATAATTAAATATAATTAATTGTTAATTATTTTCGAAAAACATTATTGTAGTTAAATCAGAAATATTTTTCCGAATTTTTATGAATTTTTCCGTAATTTTTTGAGCAAAAATTTATATTAGTTTAGGTTTCGAATCGATTAAACCGGACAAGCCAAAATAAAAAATTTCGGAAGAGTGTACTCTACAGATGACATAAAGTTGATTGCCAAGAATGATGTCATCAATCAAATATTGACTGAGTCAACTGTGGCAAAACCGAGTCACTCGGCCGAGCTGGACACGCCACCACGCTGGAGTCCACATGGCTGACGAAATCGCCACATCACCCGCTGATGTCAACCTTGATCTCAAAGACATAAGCTATTTTGCCTTATACATGCTGCTCAGAATCGAGCCTGGGGCTTTTGGCCGGGCTGCCTCACACTGCATTTTGTTAGCCGGGCTCACCGTTAGCTCTAGCACTTGGCCGATTGTCTGCTCATGTTAATAGCCTTTTGGGCTTGTTTGACTTTTGTTTTGGGTTTTAAATATTTCAAATTAATATTTCGATATCAATTAAAATTATTTTAAATTAATTTCAAGTTAAAAATTAGTTTATTAATTTAATTTGACTACTTTTAATAGCTTCTAATTGATTGGGGATGTATTTGATACAATGATATTTAATTAAAAGAAAGACTATTTATTAATTAATTCTAATTTGATTGTATTTAATCATTTGAATTGATTTAATTAAATTAGAAATCCATAATTATTTGATAATTGAAATTCTTAATAACATGTAATTCGGAATTAAATTTTATTAAAATCAGAAATTAAATAAATAGTATTTTTAGAAATACTTATTATTTAATATTAATCGTTAAAACACTTAATATAGTTTAAGTGAATATTTTACACTTATGCAATTAAATTGTATATTTCATTTGATGAATAGACAATGACATATATTTATTTAGAATCATATGTGTGCCTTTAAAATATGATTCTTATGTATTATTTATGACATGTTTTAATTTCATTATTAGATAATTAGAAATGCATTACATGATTTGATAATGGATAAGAAGTGAGACATGGATATGACTTAGACATTCTTTAGAATATCGCCGATTAATCTTTCTAAGATTAATAAGCAGAGATTTAATTTCTATTATTATTTAATGTAAATATAATTTATTGAAAATTGGAGACCCACTGAAGAGACGTGCATTTATCGAGATCATCAGATCAGTGCATAGCTTGTACTAGTCTACATTTTATAGGTCATATCACGAGTCCCAATTAATGTTATATTTTATGCCAGAATTCATGCTATATAACTGCTTGTGTGTATATATTCAACTTGGATTATAAGGCCGGTTAAAAATATAACCAATCCCTAATTATAAATTAAGTAAAGATTGTCAAGGCTCAGCCTCTAAAGTTGGATTGAACCTCATTTATGTGCGGACCTACCAGATTGGTAGACGTATCATACTTAAGAATTTTTTTTCCAACGGGTGTTTATACTGTATTCCTACCTTGATCGATTTCAAGCTATAAACATCCAACCCGACTCTACGTCGATAGATTTGGTTACTTAAACTGTGATTTCCAATTGATCGTTTCAGCCTGCCGACAAAGTTATATCACTATACGCCTAAGATGAACTTTAAGGATTTCAAGAATCACGATAGTCATGATTGGTGACGGTGCAGCTACCTATGTGATTGGTGGAGTTGAAATGTATGAGTGATGCCGTCAATTCTCAATCGGTAGATCTTGGTATACTTGAAGTTCTGCTTTAGTGAGATTATAAGCACACGATAATTATATTATATGATTTTTAGAATTACTTATTATGACATTTAATAACTAAAGCTATATTATTTTTACATATCTTTTGTTATAGTCAATTAGCCTCATAAATAATAACTTAAACACTCCGCTTCCACTTTGGAGAAATGCAATATGTATGACATTTCACTGCCTCGATGATACGTAACGATCACGGAAATCTACACAAATACACGGCACAATACTTGTATTTAGTATACGACTACCGCCGTCACGTATATTTATCTTGGATCACTAGCTTCTTCACTTCGACACACGGTGCTTGACACCGGGATGTGGCTCTCTCACATTTGAAAAAAATGCAGGGATCTACGTAATAGAAGAAAGATAAGACAAGATGAGATAGATTATGTGTAAATGGAGCAAAAGTTGCGCCATCGCCGTGACGACGCTTTGTTTAAGTTTAAGCAATGTGAATGGTACTTAAACTAAACAATGTTTACAACGCATTCGGCAGGAGCGTGTAAAACATCATTTCGCCACAATCGAAATGATGGCTATAACTTTTCGACAAGGAAAGTGGATGTTTCATTATTCAAATAGTATAGTTTATGGTACGCATCTCGCCGTAATGGTCTCTATGTATTAGATACAAACGTTGAGACCTAGAACGTGAATTAGTAAAGAGGAACAAGCCAAATGACTCAATCCCTCCTATCTATGGCATTGCATTTCTGGTCACATAAGGGATAAACGCATTAAGAAATTGCATACGGATGGAATTTTGACATCATCTAGTTTTGGAACTATATGATCAATGCTAATCATGTTTGCTAGGCAAAGATGACCAAAATCACCTTTTGACCGGAACAAGCTGGAGTAGGCAATCGACGATTATTGGTATTATACATACTTATGTACGTGACCAACGAATACCCTACTGTAGGAGGTTACTCATCCTTCATCACTTTCACGATGATCACAGAGATATGAACCATATCTATCAAGATAAGAATGAAACCTTTGAAAAGTTCAAAGAGTTTCGAAAAAAGAAGTCGGTAACCAACTCAATAAAACAATTGCTGTCTCCGGTCCGACAGAAGGGAATACTTAAGTCATGTATTTGGAGAACATCTTAAAGAGTCACAGATCAGATCACAACTCACTCCCGCTGAACACCTCAACATAATGGTGTATCTCGAAAGGAGAAATCGAACTCTATTGGATATGGTTCGATCCATGATGAGCACATCCGAATCCTCCGGCCGGCTTTTGGGTACATGCTTTGGCGGCATCGCCATGTACACACTGAATAAATGTCCAACTAAATCAGCCGGTAAGACCTCACGAGATGTGGTCAGAACCGCCCTAAGATTGTCATATGAAGATTTGGGGTAGTGAAGCCTATGTCAAGAAATTGACTATGGACAAACTTGGACCCAAATCTGAGAAATGTTATTTCATTGGTTATTCGAAAGAAACCAAAGGGTATTACTTCTATCTCAAGCATGAAAATAAGATTTTCATTGCACGAAGGAATACTTAGCCAAGAGAATCCTCAAGTTACACTTTTTTACATTATTGTTTTATTATAATAGAACTCTCGGTTACGCTTTGTAATTGTTATTTTATTCGCAAAACTCAACACAACCTGCCCAATGAAAGATTCTGCCATGATGTAATTACAAATAAGTAATTTACGCTAACGCCTCCCCATTCTTCTACGCCCTATTCTACTTTAACTGACGTATAAGTCCGCACTCTCCGACTTCACACCTTATCCTCCACTACACACTACTATCCCTAGTATTGTGGTCAACCACGTGTTCAACACTAAAAGTCCTTTTTCCTTCTTGTAAATATATTAAAATGCAAACGCCCTCTTTCCTTCTTTATTTTAGACGCTACAGATCTTCTAACTCGATCATCAAGAACGCCTTTCCATTAACCAAATCATATTTACCGAGAATCTTTTTATAAATGGAAACAAAAATCTTTCGAAAAGATTCACTGCCTTCGAGCCGTTGCTACCAACTATTAGAGATAAATGATCCGACATCACAAACACTTCACCAATTATCATATAATAAATTTATTTTATTTTCTAGAGAAAGCACTTGGCTTTATGGGAACCCAGTATCATTTGTAGGTGGTACAGCAAAGTATCCTTTAGAGATGAAAATTAAATATAATTGAGTGTACATGGCTATGTGAGAATAAGTACTTAAAATGGGAGGAGTTAATGCTAGATTATTTCTAGTAATAATGTTTTATGGTCGATGTAATGTTTATGGTTGATGTGGCTATTAAAAGTCTAATTATAATATTATGGGTTTATTCTACATATTACAAGCATGTTTATTTGGATAATAACTTCTTGTTTAAGATCCTGAATCTCGACATAACTTTCTTGGGACTTGTTGGTAAGGAAATACTTGCTTGTACACTACATTTATTTTAAAAAAAAAACTTGAATTCTTTAAAAATCAATCCTCGAAAAATAGTAATTTTCATTTTAATTTAATTGAGGTTTTTAGCTAACAAAAGGTCAAATAAAGCTATAATTCATTTATTTTAACTTTGTATTTATCGAGACTAATAAAATTAGATAATACAAACTACATACTTCAGTGTTATTATATTTCAACTTAATGATAAAATATTTAAATAAGATTAACTTATGAATGTAAATTGAATATGTTTTAATGTTAAATCAAACTAGCTATCGATGGCATAATGTTACTAGGTGAATTAATTCTTTATTTAGTTGGCACTCATTTAAAAAACTGACATATTAAATTTCATTAACACATTTAATTAAACTAGTAAAATGTACGTTGTGACGTAAGATTTATGCTTTCAAACATTTAAATTGAGATAATAAATAAATAGTTAACTATTTAGGTAAATTTATAAATTATACTTTGATTTATATTATAATTCATTTTGCTCATAGTTATAGGATCAATTACAATTTCTACAATAGATTAAAAAAATGTTAAAGTTTAATAAAAAGAACGCACCTTACGTTATTTTATTTATCATAAAATATCACTTATCTCTTTGATAAAAAAATGCACTTATGTTATTTTATTTATTGTTAGAAAACATCACTTCTCAATCGACAAGACTATAAATTATTCATAATTCTCCTATTTTATTTTACTTTACGATTCATTTAAACATATTTAAATTGACGATTGCCTCAAAATATTTGCACAAAATCAATAATATCAAGACCTTATTATGAAATTCCTTTCAATTTTAGCCATGCAAAATAGCCAAAAAGAGGCCAAATTGACGTCCTTATTCGAATTTTAAATACTAAATGAATTACATTAAAATTAAGGAATAAGGATGACATACCTCTTTAAAGCATATCTCGCAAGTAATAAATTTTAATAAGAAGCTTAAACTCAATAAATAGATATGTGATTAATATTAATTGATATGAAATCTTTTAAAATGTTGACATAAATAACAACTTTAATATAAAATGTCACTAAGCCATTCAAATGTTCGGCGTACCATTTGTACATCGAATGTTCATCAATGAAGTGAAATATATACATATAATAAATATATATTCATGCATGTATTTTTAAGACTAGAATATCGATTAATTATATTTCATATAAAGTGAAAACTAATATAAATATTATTATGACAATATACTATTATTTAGTTTACTAATCAATATTAAATAGTGAAGATTGGTTTTTTAATTTCCTTTCATTGAATTCAACTCTAATTAATTATTGCTTCTATAGTTTATGGATAAAGATAATTTTATTTAAGTATAAAAACTAACATGTTATATATATTATAAAAAAAATTTTGAAATAAAATATTCAAATCTCTTACCTCCATACTAAATGATTCTCATGCTTACTTAAGTGCCCAAAATTGACAAACTTTTACCCTTCATCGATAAACATAATTTTGACGGAATAAAAATTTAATGTCAATATTAAAGTACATTTGAAAATATTATTATTTGCAACAAAAATAAAAATATTTGAATTTAACATTTAACTGGCCAAACATCCAAATTTAAACCTTGACAACTATTAGTGGGATTCGAGAGTATTAGATACGTATTCCTGACTTGACACTTTTTAATTTCAATTGTTGAATTATATAAGCAATATAATATAAAATATCACATAATAATTTAGATATTGGTTATTCTTTAATTGGATTGAAAAATTATTCTTCAATTCATAATCAATAGTTATCATACAAAATTTTTAAGATGAGTAGACTAATAGAGACTTATTTGAAATAACAATAACGATGTAACGTTAATTAATACATGCAGACTACGCTATGTTCTCAAAGCACAAATATTCGACTTGCTCCGCTTTGACTTCTAATTATATATGATATTATCGTCTCCGCCGAAGCTCGTCTCAATGCAAGACGTAAATGTAATTTCTGATTATTAAGATATAATTATATTATATTTTTTATATTTTAAATTCTAGTGTTACTTATTACCATATTTTTATCTATTTTTTATAGAGAACAAATTAATATATTTTCATAATATATATTAATTTTATTATTAGTATTCTTTTCATACATAAAGAAGTAATTTAGTAATTAATAATGAAAGTTATGAAGAAATATGAATCACACTTTTATGTTATGGATTTTGCTACAAATACAATACTCCCTCTCCAGCCGATATTTACTTGTCATCCTAGAGTAGTACACACAAATTAAGAAGAATAAGTCCACGAGACATCTCAAATGACATCTGGACACTCCTTACGCCCGCGCATTCCGGTTCGATCCTCGGGCAGCCAGTTAGTACCGTTGTTGAATCCGTGGTCGTGGCTCTCGCCGCGGTTACCCGCTATACTGGCGCCGCAGACAAGCGCTTACGATCTGCCCGGAAGACATCTCGGATAACCTCCTCACATCGGGCGATGGACTAGCCGCCATGTACGCTCTTTCACAACGACGAATCTAAAATTAAGAAGAATAAAAAGAATAAAAGCCAAGAGACAAAAAATATGTAATAACAATTAATTAAAACTTTATTATTGATTGGTTGATAATTTAATAACAAAAAAAAAGAAGTCAAAAAAGAATATTGAAAATGTAAAACATTAATTTTCTAAGCAACGACAAAAGAAATATATATAATTTTTTTCAAACTATACGACAAGAAATATCACTCAGTTTAATATAACATATCTTGGTGATAATAACTCTAGAATGAAAATATATGGCAAGGGTAGTAGGAATGAAATAATCAAATTTATCTCAAAGATGGGAAGTTAAAAAATATATAATGGTTATTCTTTAATTTGGACTAGTATCACATGTAGATTACTTTATGGATCATGGAGCTTTTAAAAAAAAAACTCTAATTTTTTTTTCTTCCAATTATATATAAGTGTGTATTTTAATTAAATCGAATGGCATAATAAGATATTTACAAGTTCAATGGATCTATGTTGATGCACACTAATTAAAGAGTCAAGATTGGCTACTATCTTGGCAAGACAAACAAACTTAGCAATCAATTGGAGTACTTCAAAATCATCAATACCAACTACTTCCAATCCTATTCACAGAATTAATATCTCAATGAATTATTGTCACAACTCACAGCTCACAACAGACCACATAAAAAGCGTCCCGTATCCCATTTTAATGCCCTCAATATCTCAAACTCCATTCTTTAAAGACATTTCACACTTAGAAAAAAATAATATGGAACCAAAATATGTTACATGGGCATCACTTGCATCAATTTTGCTCTTAGTTTTTATTGATTTAGTAGCCTCAGACATAACCCAAGATAAAGAAAAATGTACAAACCAGCTTATAGGTCTAGGAACGTGTCTACCATACGTTTCTGGTGACGCGAAAACGCCTGCTCCGGATTGTTGCACTGGGATGAATGAAGTGATGGCCAAGAGCAAAGATTGTGTATGCATCTTGATTAAGGATAGAAATGATCCTAGCCTTGGTCTTAAAATTAATGTTTCTTTGGCATTAGCCCTCCCCCTCAAGTGTCACTCACCTGATCCTAATCTATCTGAATGCCCTGGTAAGTAATAAATAACCCCAAAGTTATGAATTACAGTAGCATGTTAATTACTTGGAACAACTATAATTAGAATTAATCTATGTTAGTGTTGTAATGTTTTATTGTTTCTCTTTATATTTGAATGACCTCGATTGTGTTTTGGATTGTTTTCAAATGACTTTCCTGTTTTACAATTGGACATTTTGAAAGTGGATGCCTACATGATATCGTTTTTTTACTTTGGAAATCATATTGGCGTCTGAATTGGGTAAAACTAAACTTAGTCTTATATCATTTAAATGAGGCTGACTATAGGAATAGACGTCTCCAATCAATCATGTGATGAGTCGTAATAGGATTACTATAGTTTTCTAGTGACTACCGAGGTCTAACGTCTAATCTTGGCATTGTTTTGGACATCGGTCTACATCAAAAATCATTTTTGGTTTATGATTAAAATACGAAAGGATTTATATTATCGACATATCGATCTAATGTTGGCATTATTTGGTTTGTGCCTTTATCAACTCAGTTTTTAGTAATTGATATTCATCATCTGTTGTTGGTTATTTGTAGCCATTTTACACTTGCCTCCAAATTCGCCGGACGCTAAAGTATTTGAGGAGTTCGCCAGGAGTGAAGGAAGCAATAGCACTTCAAATTCTACTGTTGCAAATGGTAAGAAAATGAACAAAAAAAAGCCCTTTTAACCACACACAAAATTTCATTCGACGTCCTTAAATATTCCCATAATATAAAGATTCTATATCTCCACAATGTTTTACACTCCTTCTATTGGAGCAACATGCCCCTACTTTTTTGTCCTTTTTATAAGAATAAATCCGAATTTATTCAATAATTCTCCTAAAATTCAAACTCCACATAAGACTACCTCCAATAGAGGGGCAAATGCCAAGATGCCCCAACTAAATCATCCAATAGTAGATTATTGCAAGTGGCATGTGGTATTTGAATTTTGGTAAATTTATTGAATATATCTAGATTTATTATGACAAAAAATGATAAAAATATGGGGACATGTTGTTCCAATAGGGGAATATTGCAAAGGGCATGTTGCGTTATTATTGTTTTTTCTTTTTTTAGTTATCTTCTATTTTAAATTGATTTTTAAATGATAATTTGACAAAATAAAAATAAAAAATATATATTTGTATTTTTTATTTTTCATCATCTATAAATAAAAACTAGGTTTATTTTATTTGGATATCAAATTATTTCATCCTTTTTACTAAAAAAATAATATGAAACTATATGTAGGAAAAGTTATAAAAGTAGCTGACAGACGCTTTATTAAGTGAAAGAAGATATTGAAAATATTTGATAATGTGATAATAAAATAATTTAATGCTGTTAGATTATTATTTTTTACGCCTCCTATTGAAAATAGTCCAACCCTTACAATAGTACTCTATTGAAGCATTTAACCTAGTACATCTTATAACTTGTGCCCTTATGTTGGAGGTGGTCTTATGACAATTATTAGGTCCAAAAGTCCGGAACATAGAATCTTTATATTGTTGTTTTGTAAATTATAATTTATTTTTACCAGTAAGAGGGTTTTCAGCAGGCAGAGCCAAAGGGACAACTGCAGCTGCGACAAATGAAGGGAAAATCACAAACCAATTTAAAAATGAGATGGCTTTAGGATTGTTGGTAGTTGTGTTCTCCACATCAATTATAATCAACAATATTGATTATTAGATATTCAAATTGTCAAGCATGATTTCACTTTATTAAATATCAAGTGGATCCGATATTGTCTTTTCCTCTTATATGTTTTGCATCATAAATTGTCCCAATACAAAATCCTTGTTAGTGTTCACTATAGTTTCTATTTGCTTTCATACATTATTTTCAAATTTAAAAATACAAGGACGAATCGGATTTTCCGTTTTTTTAACAAAAAATCATCAACATTTCGGTTTTTGAGAAGTAGGAATCGAATCCAATCGTTGCAAAAAAAACCGAGATTCGGGTTATCGCCGATCGATTTTTCCGGATTTACCAAAAAATTGAACAAAAAGTAAAAATTGAAAATTAAAGTCAGCAAGCTCCAATATTCCAACTTAACAGAAGTGAAATATGGACACTTCAAAAGGATGAATGGATAACATCGGGAGTGATTGATGTGTGGGCCAACATTCTCAATATGAGACAAGAACAACCTAATATGAAGAGAATCTACACAATGGTCATTCATGACATAGTAAGTACTATTAATCATAACTGAAAACGTAGTATTTGTTAATTATAGGTATGGCTATTAATGACATAGCAAGTACTAATTATAAAAACTGAAAATATATACCATGTTAGATTTATGTATGGTGTTACAAAAATATTTGTTGATGAATTAAGTACTCAAATTGAAATGCAGCAAGAACTAAGGAATGTCAACATCGATGATCCGCGTGATCTTAGAACAGATATAGAGGCAGCTAGTACATTCAGATCAAGATTGAAACATTTCAAATCTGTAGGATAGGATGAGATAAATATCGACAGCATGGAGTATGTAAGTATAAACTTATGAATTTCTTGAAAACTATATCCAAGCTTATATAATTAGTGATTATGGATATCTTAAACTAAATTTTTACTATGTATGAACATATTTTGATACCAACAATAGTAGAAAGGCACTTTGTGTGCTACGTGGTAAATCTGAGGCAACAGAAGTACGAGTACTTGACAAGCTTACACGGGTACAGTAGGACAATGAGGAATGGCGAACGAAGAGGGTATATAGTGATTGGGGACAAGTTGGTAAGAGAAGCAACCTGTTTCGTGGGGCAAAAATACAATTTGGTAGGACAACCATGTCCATATGTTTGGGACAAATTCAAATGGTCAGAACCATCTATGCAACAACAAAAGGATGGTTCAAGTTGTGGAGCATTTGTGATGATGTATATGGAAGAGTGGTATGGCAACTCTGCGGACATGTCATCATTCAAAAATTGAAATCGTTCTGATAAAGCAATACAAAAGATGCATGAATTTCGGATTAACATTTGTTATGGGATAATAAATTATGCTAGTAATATATTCGGAGAGTCTGTAGGGAACCTGGCTGATGCTTACAACTTACAACGGATAATAATGATGTTGAAAAAAGCTGCTAGACAAAAGGAGGAAGAAGAGAATTTGAATGAAGAATAGAATAGGTTGTTTACAATAGGATGTTCTTTACAATTGAACGGATAAGAATGTTGCGCTTTTTTTCGTTCCTATAGCAATTGAAACTAAATTTAATTGTTTAGATCAAATATTGATATTTTTTTTCCGAAGTAGATAGCATGAACTTTGAATTAAATAGAGAATATATAAATGGAATACATATTTAAATAAGAGCACTAAAGAATACATGATTTAACAAATACAAATCCACATACCTGAGATGTTGAAGGATAATAATTAAAAAATAAGTATTTTTACAAAGTAATTGTAGGAAGTTTACGTTGAACACGTAAGAATAATGTGAGAACTTTACGGCAACAAACAAGCCAACATCAACCAGCAGCGAACACAATTTCCTTAAACCGCATTTGCTCCCTACCCGAGCTTTTTAGGACTTTGTGAGAGCAACCTGATTCCTGTGATACAATGGTTAGAACTCGATATCGCCTTTAGAAGCACCTCAAGCGTTGTTCAATGAATCGAGAGCAAAGAGTATCACCAAAAGAAAATTGTTTGTAGGGGTTTGTAAAGCCTTAGTTGTTTTCTTCTCGATTCATGGACGGTTGTTGCACTTAAATAGAGAGTGTATGCGGTGATCACTACTCCTTTACTCCAACCTTCAATAGCCACTTAACTCAGTGAAGTTAATGGTAATTAATCAATGCAACATAACCCAAAATGAAGAAAACCAAAAGTCTCCAACTTTTGGGGTGCAAAAATATAATTAGCATATGTTAGAGGTAACCGTAAACTCCCGAGCCCCAAGGAAGACCTCCCAAGAAACCCAAGGCCCCAAGGCCCCGCTCCAGGACTAATGTTTTATATTACATCCGTCATAGAGTGTTACACTAGGACTTCAGACTGCACGCACTCGTTGGAAGCTTTAGTATTCTCAGCGAGAAGACATTACTCATGACTAAAATGACCAACTATATAAAGGGACCATGTTCTATCTATCTTCCAATATGGTACTTTGCACTACTAAATTTTTGCATTCATTTTTCCAACAATCCCACATGAATCAAAAATTAAAAGAAAGTTGACACATTTTATTTTAGTTTGGTGATAACTACAACGACCAACACCTGCATAGATAGATGTGCAAAATGAGACCTCGAACCTTCCCTTGTGTCTCGGTGATGTACTATGTAAACCAAAGCCTGGTAGGTCTGCGACCCTTTGAACCATTCTTTTACCGAGTACAACGACATACTACACACATGTATCGACTAGTACTCTTCTCGCTTCATGAGTGTGTCCGTCGGCCATGGACACTGGGCCTCGGCTCTGCAGGAGATTTCGAGAAGTGCGCCCTCCTCATTTCTCGTCTAAAGCGGCCTCTACTTTAGCTCACATAGGTGACTTCTCTATCATATAGAGTAACCCGCGATACTCTTCCACGTGATCCTTTGATCCTTCCAAGAGAGTCATTAAGAGCAAACTCATCCCTGCTCCTACTGGTATCACCGTATTCATCCGGTGGGAAAGGGTTAAAACCCCCAGTGATTTAACTATGATTACAATTAGGTTGTCCCATTGAACCTAGTTCTGGATCTTCTAGTCACTAGGGTTAAAGTTTCCTTCATAACCATATTATCAATGGGTTTCAACTTATTCCCTTTGATGATTTCTCAACTAATTTCTATTTAAACCTTTTGCCATGGATCCGCAATGTTATCCTTTGATCTTATGTAATCAATAGCGATAACTCAGCTTGAGATTAATTGCCTAACGGTATTATGCTCCACATGATGTGTCGGGGATTTACCATTATACATATGACTTTCAGGCCCGCCCAATCATTGATCGACTATCACAATGTATGCAAATTCATGCACTGCCTTTTCCCATTCAGAATGTCCTCAAGGAATAAAGGAACTATTCTCGGGCTTCCTTCACCACATTTGTCCAATGCTATAAATTCGATTCCATAGTGGATCCTCATGACATAAATATTTTGAGGACTCTTCCAAGCAGACAAGACTTCAAAGTGAACAATATTATCCAATGTTGATTTCGACTTTTCATACTCCGATATCCAATTGGCATCACCGTATCCCGAGACGTACCGGATATCTTGTATAGTGTTCTTACAATCTCAAGATATCCCAAATATCTAAGTACTCAGATTATGGCTTTCAAATGATCACGACTAGATTACTAGTATATCTATACTCAACTTTAAGCTCACAGAGTATAATATCAGACGAAAGCGCAGCCTCATTAGATACATTTGTGACTACCTATTATTTGAGCATACCCAGCCTGGTGACACACTTTCCTTATTCTCCTGTTAGGTGGCCGATTTATGTCCATTGGAGTTTTTGACATTTCTTCTTCCACCTTTACTCGACTCGCTTAGTATCGTGTCAACATAGTGAGTCTGGCTCAAGACTATTCCTTGTTGATTCCTCATGATTTTTACCCCCAAAATGACGTTAGCATGTCCCATATCTTTCATGTCAAATTTATCATTCAACATGTCTTTGGTAGATTGTATCATTTTATGATTGCCTCCCACAATGAGCATGTCATCAACATGAGGCATAATATGATATATCCATCTCTTGTGGTCTCACGTGAGACACACTTATCACACTCATTTATTTTTAAAGCCATTTGACAACACGGTTCACAAATTTCATGCCATTGCTTTTAAAAGTTTTGTTTTAAGCTACAAGGATTTACAAGTCTACATACTTTAGCCTCCTTCCTCGAACTTAAATCCTTCAGGTTGTTCCATATAGATTTCTTCATCTAAATCTCCATTTAGAAATGCCGTTTTGACATCCATCTGGTGTACCTCCAAATTGCGCAAAGCAGCAATTGCCAATATCACACGTATGGATGTAATTCGAGTGACTGGTGAGTAAGTATCAAAATAAATTCAGTCCTCCTTTGTCGACACACAGATGACTAGCCTACCTTTGTACTTATCAATTGTTCCATCGGTCTTCATCTTCTTCTTAAAGATCCATTTTGACTTAAGAGGCTTGCAATCTTTAAGATCCACTAATTCCTGTGTAATGTACTTTGAAGAATTGAATCAATCTCACTTTGAATTGCCTCTTTCCAAAAAGGGATTTCACCAAGATAACAAGCTTCATGGTAAGTTCGAGGTCACTTGTACCATATAAGTCATAAAGTCTCAACCAGCGGTTCTCCACTCTTGCCTCTTTTTACTTGGGTTTAGGTTCAACCGCTCGCTGGGACTATCTTCATTTATTATGTTTCCTTCGACTCTATCAACATCATCATCCTCTTTGGTCAAATGCTCATGAGTACTCCTAGAAGAGCTTGCTTCTTCTCTCTCAATCTCAAAGGAAAACACTCGAAAAATGTCGCATTTCTAGACCTCAAGTATAGTGTTTTGTGCACCTCTTGATTTTCCGATTTATGCACTAGGAACTATATAATATCGTTGTGTATATCCAATGAAGATCGAAGTCTACCGTCTTTTAGGGTCTTATACTCACTTTGCTTCGGGTAATGAATCACGACCATAGAAAGACAACCCCAAACCCCTCAAATGATTATAGGTCGGTTTAAAACCCCTAAATAATTCATAGGGCGGCCTCACTTTCATGTTTATGAGGCACTCTATTCAACAAGTAATTAGTCGATAGAATCAAGCCTCCCCACATTTGTGGCAATCCCGAACTTATCAACAGAATTCATCATCTCTTTCTTTTTTAAAGTTTATTCTTTCTTTCTCGCTTACCCCGCTTGATCAAGGGAGAGTACGTGCCAGAACTTCCGTATTATACCATGTTGGGGAACACAACCGCCAAATGGTGCAACGTGATTCACCACTCTATCACTTCGTATCACCTTGATTTTCTTATCGTTGATTCTCAACTTCAGTTTCTTTGTAAAGTTGAAACTTTGTATTGCTTCATCTTTACCTTTCAAGAGGTACAATATAGCAATATTTTGCTGCCATCACAAATGTTGCTAAAATAACAATTTTCCACCTCTTGATGGCGCTGAACTCATCACACACATCACTATGAATTAGATCTAGAGTGTTTTGTATTTCAAACAAATTTCTTGAACGGCAGCCTGCTTTTGCTTAGCTTCAACACAAGTTTCGTGATTTTAATTTAGGATCAAATTGAAATTTGTGAATGCTTTATTTAACAAGTTTCTCGTGAAAGAAATGAAATTAACATGTCCTAATCTAAAGATGCCATATATCTTGAGACTCAATCAAATAAGCGGGAAGTAGTAGCCATTTTATTCATGTTTGAAAATGGGCCATTACATTAAGTTTAAAGAGACTATCATGACATAGCTTTGCCTACAAACACCTCGCTTTTAGTAGAGTAAGTTTATCCGCTTCTATAACCATACGAACCCATGTTTGTTAAGTAGCGATCCAGATAT
The DNA here is from genome assembly GCA_019722365.1 of Lithospermum erythrorhizon. Lineage (NCBI taxonomy): Eukaryota > Viridiplantae > Streptophyta > Magnoliopsida > Boraginales > Boraginaceae > Lithospermum > Lithospermum erythrorhizon. The sequence goes on along the minus strand of JADFUC010000200.1, from coordinate 67,798 downwards.
TCTTAAGGACTTCCGCACATACAACACAATTTATCTCGTAGTCACTTCCTTCCTCGATGTCATCTTGAGCACAGGTACCTTCACCTTCAATTGTAGAAGTCAAGAATTCCCATATACATCTTTCTCCAAGGTAAGATATTTGAAGTTTGTGAAAAACTCCTTCGCCGAACAGATGTGCCTAGTAGCACCAGTATCAATCCAATTATTCCTTGGCTCAACCTACAAGGTTCAATTTCCTCGAACCATAGTACGTGTTGACGCCGGACATCCCACTGGTCACTTTATTAACCATGTTAGCTTCATAAGGAGCTTTCTTCTTCTTAGGGAATCGACACTCGTGTGACTTGTGACCCTTCTTGTCACAGTTGAAACATTTCCCTTCAAATTTTTCTGAAGTTGAACTCTCTAGCCTTTTGCTGTAGTCTTTCTCGCTTCCCTTTGAAAGATCTCGGATCCGGCCACGCCCAACATTAGCTTTTTCTTCTCCCAACAAAGGCTTTGAATCATCTTTTTTCTGCTTTCATTTCCTTCCTATTGTCTTCCTCAATCCGGCTAAGACGTAAGACTACCTTCATACCATTTCTTTCGCTTTTATGTTTCGGTGTAGTTTTTTAAAGTCTTTTCCATCCAGGTAGTTTTTCAATGATAGCCAGCCCACTTGAAAGCCACCACAACCATTCCTCGGCATGCAATTCCATGAAACATTACTTCAAGTTCTGACTGGCCTCTATCGATTTCATCAACCATCTTGAAATCAAGAAATTTCCCAATGAACTTCTTGACTCAAAGATCTCGAAGTTCTCAGATTTATACTCTAAAGCACCTAACACTTTCTTGGTCGCACAAGAGTGCGATACAATCGAAACCCATCGCTTCAATCCATTTAGGATATGTTTCGACATAAATAATGAGTGTTTCCATGCCTCGACGTGCAACAACTCGAGGATTGATTCCCCACTAAGCACGTAGAGCTTCCTCCGTCGAAAACCTGACAAACTCGTAGCTGTCGCAGAACATCATCCGCTCCTCCACCTTTTGAAGTTCTCGCCTCGAAGACATCCGGGTTTAGCCTGATTGAGACATAATCATAGTCAACTCGTCAAGGAGGCAAACAGTCCATTACTCCCACTGAGTAGTCAAAGCCGCACTCCAGACGGGCAAACTTCCACCCGGAATAGATCCTAATCCATCAAAAATATTTCCATCACCCGTAGGTAATGAACCATGTCCAGAGGTAACAACAAATTAGCAAGTATCAGCCATAGCAACGCTCGAGTAGAAACGCTGGGACATCAAATGTATGTGGTCTCAACATTGTGGTGCTCATCTCAAAGTTCTTGTTAAGGTTCCGTGTTAAATCCGGTTTAAGTTGTAGGAAGTTTACGCTTGAACACGTAAGAATAATAGAGAACTTTGGCTATAAAATCAAACAAGCTAAACATCAACCAAGGCTTAACACAATTTCCTTAAACTGCATTTGCTCCCTCACCAGTAAAAGCCAGACTTTAGAGAGCAACTCCGATTCCTCAGATACAATGGTTAGAATCGATACGCTCTTTTTTAGGAAGCACTCTAAGCAAAGTTGTTCAAATGAATTGAGAGAGAGCAAGAGTATCACCAAAAGAAAATTGTTTGTGTTTGTAAAGCTTAGTTGTTTTCTCTGATTCATGGACGGTTACAGACTTAAACAGAGGGCGGGCGGTGACTACTACTCCTTTTACTCCAACCTTCAATAGCCACTTAACTCGCAGTGAGTTAATGGTGCAATGTACCTAATCGAATGCAACATAACTCCAAACGGAAGAAAACCAAAAGTCTCCAACTTTGGGGTGCAAAATAATTAGCATATAACAGGCGCAATCAGAACCGAGTTCAAGGAAAGACTTAAGACCCCCAAGGCCCTGCTGCCCCGCTCCCGACTAATGTTTTATATTACATCCGCATAGAGTTTTACACTAGGGACTTGCACTGCGATGCACTCACAGGAAGTTTTAGTATTCTCAAGGAGAAGACACATTTACTCAAGTACTAAAATGACCAACTATATAAAAGTGGGAATCATGTTCTATCTATCTCAATATGGTATTTTGCACTACTAAATTTTGCATTCATTTTCCAACAATAATTTCACTACTCTATTGCTCTACAAAACCTAAGAGCTACAATAAAATCTCTCATGTGCGGCGCCAAGGAGAATAATGAAATAGTATATATCTCGGCCTTAGTAGCTCCTATTATTCATATGAATATTTCATTCCTATAGCAAAAAATGGTATTAAGTTCGCAGCAACTAATACCACCACTAAGGAACACATGGAATGACAAATACCAAACTACATAGAAGACTTAACTTAGCTTAGAGCAAATAACATGTTGAAAGATATTCATATACCACTTCAATGCATTGTTATGATAAAAATCCACATATAAGACTTATTTTATATGAAATATTATATATCTAAGTTATTTGTCCTATTATTCATATGAATGTCATTGTCGTAGATAAGAATGGTATTATAGTATTGTAACTAATACCACCACTAAAGAACACATGGTAGACAAATACAAATCCACATACGAAACTTAATTTATATGAAATATTATTATATATATCTAAGTGTGTTTTGTATATGGATGTATTGTCAGATAAAAATGGTATATCCCTTCTTAATTAATACCACTACTAAAGAACACACACGAAGACAAATACAAATCTTACATGTATGACTTTAATTTATATGTAAATATTATATTCTATCTGATAGCTCCTATCGCTCATATGAATATCATTAAATACTTATCAAATGGTATTATACTACTATTAACTAATACTAATTATCTAAGGAACATAATTTTGGAATGACATATACAAATCTACATAGAAGACTTAACTTATATAAAATTAAGACATTCATGTTGAAAAAAAAATTTCACATATCCCCTCAATGCATTGTTATGATACCAATCCACATAGAAGCATTAATTTATACGAAATATTATATATCTCGTCTTAGTAGTTCCTACTATTCATATACCACATCAATGCATTGTTATGATAGAAATCCACATAGAAGACTTAATTTACTTGAAATATTATATATCTCATCTTAGTAGCTCCTATCAGTCATATGAATACCATTGTCACTTATAAAATAATATTATACTACTGTTAACTAATACCACCACTAAGCAACACATGGAATGACATATACAAATCTACATAGAAGACTTAACTTATATAAAAATAAGACATTCGTGTTGAAAAAAATCTTCACATATCCCCTCATTGCATTGTTATGATAGAAATCCACATAGAAGACTTAATTTATATGAAATATTATGCATCTCATCTTGGTAGCTCCTATCAGTCATATGAATACCATTGTCATTTATCAAATGGTATTATACTACTGCTAACTAATACCACCACTAAGGAACACATGGAATGACATATACAAATCTACATAACAGACTTAACTTATGGTTTAAAAAATAAGATATCTGTGTTGAAAAAATTTATATAATTTCAATACATTGTTACATACCAATCCACATAAGCTGCTAATTTTATACGAAATATTATATATCTCGCCTGGCTCAATATTCATATATACCATCAATGCATTTTTATGATAGAAATCCACATAGAAGAGTTAATTTATATGAAATATTATATATAAGCTATTTGTCCTATTATTCATATGAATGTCATTGTCATAAGTAAAAATGGTATTATACTATTGTTAACTAATACCATCATTAAAGAACAAATGGAATGACAAATAGAAATCTACATAGAAGCCCTAATTTGTAGGCAATATTATATAACTCATCTTGGTAGCTCCTATTATTCATTTGAATACCATTGTCATATATTAAAATGGTATTCTACTACTGCTAAGTAATACCACCGATAAACGACACATGGAAATGACAAAAATAAATCCACATTTTGATGAAGACTCTGTAGCGTATTCCCCCAACGGCTTCCCGAACGGTTTTACTCTGAGGTCAAGTAAGAGAGATTTATGAGGCAGTAGCAATTTGAAGATCTCAATTGTAAAAATTTTGAGAAATAGTAAATGTCCCTCCATAATAGCTTCATTTGAGACCGCTGGGCCTTTTCGCTTGATTTCTACCAAACGTCTCAATAAAGGTTATATCTGAGGCCGTTAATTTATACGAAATATTATATATCTCATTAAAGTAGCTCTTGCTGAATCAAATGAATACCATTGTCATAGCCTATACACGCCCTGTAGTGGGGGCGAATATGACTAAGAGGTCGCTGACCAAGCCACTTATACAAACTTTACTCCGCGTTTTCACCGTTATCATAACTTTAGCAATTTGTAAACAAATGCGGAATAGACTAAAGTAGTATTAACACCCTCAAATGAACGCTAGATAAAGATGAACAATAAAACGATCTAGTAATCATTATGTGCAATAAAACATCCAAACTCATTTTGATCAATAATATTAACATTAAACTCATTCATGCATAATACGATTAAGTCCATTCATGGCTATTGATCAATCCTAGCAATCTATTAAGCATACCACAATTCAATACATAGATATACTAAAGTGAAGTTTAAGATATTCTGATAAAGAAGTTTAATTATGATTTGATCGGAAGTAATATAACAATTAAGTTCACGATCAAATCAAACTATCCTTAACTCTAAGAATATTGAATTAATTAAGATCATCATAGGATATTCTATTTTAGCTCGATTAAACTTGACATATCAATTTAACACAATAATTGAATTATATGCCTATTATTCAATAAGTTTATAAACCAGCATATAATCAATCCCAGCAATTCTAGTATATATAATATAAAAGTAATAAAGTAAAGAGTAGGGAAAGAAGATGCAAACTCGACACGGTGTTTTCACGAGGTTCGCTAATCTACATCCCCGACCCAAGGCTCCTCACCTTAAAGCCACTGTAATCCACTCTAGATGGCGCTTCAAATGTTGGTGAAGCCCAAACCAACTTACAACTCTTAGCTCATAACTTCTCGTTAATACACCACTAAGAACCCAAGGAATCACCCATGATTTTCAACTCCTAACTCCTCGCTAGTGAACCCAAGCCCTCAACCCAAGCACTTCACCCTTAGCCCTAACCCTCGGCTAGTACACCACCAAGAACCCAAGGACACACCCTGGTGATTTCAACCCAACTGCCGAGACGCAACTCCCACCTCGAGCACTCTGTCCCATTGCTGAGCACTACCAACACTACGGCAATCTACTGATTCCAAATTGTGCAAGCCTCACAACACCGGACCCTCAAGCCTCTGGGCATGAAGAATCAACTTAACTTAACGGGACATCTCTCTTTATGTAATGTAGATCATTGCTTTTATCCCAATCTAAACGCCTTCCTCAACGAGCTACAATAGGGATTACAATTTGGCACAATTTATAACCTTACTGAAAGGATAATGGCTATCAGCTTGTTCAACTCCTTGTTGAGTAGATAAGACTTTCAAGCTCTTGAACTCCTCATTTGAGCATTTCATCAAACACCTTGAATGCTCTCATTTCAAAGTATAAGCACAAACCAAACTCACTCTCTTTGATAATCACAATTAAAGCTCACATGTTTGAGAGATTTGGTGTTTTAAAGATGAGAAATAAGTATAAAAACATTTAGAATTGTTTGGGAAAGTTAAAGAGTTTGGAAGATTTGGCATTTAAAGGAAGTAAAATGGAGTTAAACGACAAAAACGTTATGGACACCCATCGAGACCCTCATCGAGAGCCTAGGTTCTCGGCGGGGTAGGTCTCGGCGTCTAAACAGAAAACAAAGAAAATGCCAGATCATCGAGACCTCATCGAGACCCCCTGGGTCTCGATTGGGTCTCGATGAAGTAGTTTTTGCGAAATTTAAAATCGCATTTTCCGCTTCGTTATAGCTCCGATTTAGACGATTCAAAAAGCGTTGGAAAGCTCTTTTCAAACCCTTTAATAAAATGAATTCAAACCCCAGTTTTATACACATTAATATTTTCAAAATATTTTTTTGTTACAAACATTCTTAAAAATATTTAAAACGGTTAAGATCTTTAGTCAAAATGATTTGAAAAATATTCCCAAATAAGAACTTCAATCAAGATCAAGGAAAGAAAGAAAAGTAAGATTCAGTTTAACTTTTACCTAATCTTTTGGCTTGCATCCAAGACTCGCTCTTCCGATCTTGATTCTTCGTGAACTTTTCTTTTCTGGTCCTTTCATGACCGGTAGATTGAACGATCTTCTCTTCATCGCCATTCTTCACTTTGAAGCTTTGTATGGTTAATTCTTCTTCATCTCACCATACTCATATTTTGGCATTGTAAAAATCACCTTGAAGCCTGCGACATTTCTTCATTGTCTTCAATGCCTCGATATTGTGCTTGCTTGATATCAATGCCAACTTTACGTCCGACAAGCACCTTTCTAACATACCTATGAATTAAATCACTTAAGCACATATGTTAGATAGCAATCAATGTTTAAGTCATCATTAAAACAAGGTGCACGGACTGCAGTCCAACAAACTCCCCTGATTATGACAAACATTGACGCCAAACACATGTCCATAACTAATATAAAGGTTAAGTACAAGGACATGGTTTGCTTTATACTCACATGATAGATACAAAATAAAATATTTAAGCATACTAGCATGGCATATTTATGGCATCAATAACATTCTCCTCAATCATCAAAAAGGTACATACTACACACGGATACCATATAACACATGTCTCATTAGAAAAAATTAAGCACATAGACATGGTTAAAAAAGAAAACTCATGTTAAAGACATATAAACTATGTAAGCACATTATCATGGTTTCATACACAAGCAAAAAGATATACAATGAAGCATATTGTAAGTGTATACGACATCACACATAATCCCCCTTTCATGGTTCAAACCAAAAAGATGCAAAATTTGAACAAGTGGATGCCGAATATATGTCATCTTAAAATAAATTTAACATTGACATGATAAAAATATTACTTCAATTCTCATTATCAAAAAGTTTAAAACTCAAAAGAGAATAAGTAAAAGGATCGCCCTCAAACAAAGTTATCATCGAAAAAGACAATCATGAGTTTATTAATTCGCCCTCGAACAAAAGTTCTCTTAGGGACTGCGCAAATGGGGCACAATATCACCTGAACAAGAAGAGTCCCTCAATCTAATGGATTTAGTTGGGTAACTATTTAGAACAAAGATGATATGTACGGTGTGTATTATACCATTTTTTAAGAACGAAAATATTTAAAATCATATGGCATGCATACACACAAGTGGTTTTAACAAAACTTAAAGAAAAGTGAAAATAAGTAAATGGTTTTGTTAAAACAAGTTGGACTAATAATCAATGTCTCAAGGATAAACGATTTGGACACATTGACACAACTTTAATGAGCTACTTCTATCGGCAAGATAAAGCATTTCCCCTTCTCAATAGAAAGTTTGCATATACCATTAAAAGGACATGTCTAGGAGCAATCACAATAACTTCCAAACACTCAAGTTTAAAGAAAAGTTTAAAGCATATCTTGAGCGGAAAGTTAATATTTTCAAATCACTCAATTATATAAAGCAATGTTGAGCACGTGTTTGAAAAGTACCAAACCGAAAGGTAAGGTACAAGTGGAAAAAAAAAATTTAAATCGTGAAAACAATCCACTAATTCAGGCAAGCCAATGAAAACATAAACACGAAACTATTATTGGTTAGAACACGTGTCCGAAATACATTTAAACAACATATGGCTAACGGATGACAAAGGAATTTTAAAATACAAAGAGGGCATATTTATTATTTAAACCTTTTTGCACATTCTCCCTTAAAACAAAATGTATTTTCTAAAATTCATACTACAACCATCTTGAAAAGATCAAGAATGCTCATGGCTGAAATAAGCATAAACGGAAAAGCAAAGGGAGAAATAGTTTAAACACAAAGCGATTCTCCACGTTTTCTTATCAAGCCAATCAACAATAATAAGAGTATGAAAACATGATTGACAAGATAAGTTCGTGATTATGAAGATTAAAATTAAAGCATCAATTGTAGCCTTTTACATTAATTAGCACAATATAAAGCTAGGCATACAATACAAAATTTCTTCATAACCAAGAATGAATATCTCCATTATTTGAGAAAGCGTTTTCTTGAGTAACTCACAAGAGTTTTAAAAAAAGGATTTATAATCATGCTTTAACCCAAACACATATACTTATGGTCAACAAATATGTGTCAAGTCCACATATGAGTTAGGAGACATTCAAAGTCTTTTAGGTACAAGCTCCGCATGTATTAAATATTTTAAATAGCCTAAAAAGAATACGGGTTCTCAACTAATGCATATAAATAATTCAAAACATTCAATCTTCATGTTGACTAGAACATGCATAACTTTGAATTTAAGAATGAATCATGCAATCTAGAGGGAATACCAAAATATACTCAAGTTCAAAGAAAAGTATGAAAGCATTATTTTAACTTGGAGAAAAATAACATGTGAAACATCTCAAGAGAAAGCATCCTAGAGACACATGTCGGAGAATTTTGAACTCCCAAACCCAAAATATATGTTCAATAAGGAAATTTCAGAAAATCAATAAAAGTACATTTTCCATATTGCATGATATACGCCTAGGACATGCCACATGTAAAAATTGAGGCGCGAGCGTATATGTCATGTAGGATACCTAAGGAAAACATAAAACACAAGGCATCCCAAACATATTTTGAAATCCCTTTTCAAAGCATTAACATTTAGAGAGAGGGATAAGAACAAGGAAAACATTTTAAAATCAAACTTTTAAGCATGACGCATCCAAGTTTAAGTTGCATCATCCATTTAAAGAAAATACAATTAAACGAAAGGATGTACAATCACATGATAAACCTCATAAGCATTTAGAAATTAAGTTCAAGTAGGTTTATCAAGAGACTCGTTTTTAGATATATAAAAGCGAAGATAAGCCAAGTGTGTTTAAACAAGAGTATATCAAGTTTAAGATTTATAAAACACACATAACGAATTGTCCAAATCAAGCAAGCTATTTGAAAAATGATAAGTCGTTTAAGCAAAGTCAAATAGCCTCAAGTTAAGCACATATGAACAATTTATGTCCCCTAGTGGCCATCCGAGGGGGTGAATATGACTAAGTATGTCGCTAATCAAGCCGATTTATACAAACTTTAATTAAGTTTCAATTGCTAATATAACTTTTTTTAGCAATTTGTAAAACAAATGCAATAGACTAAAGTAGTATTAACACCTCAAATGAATGCTAGATAAAAGATGAAACAATAAACGATCTAGTAATCATTATGAGTAATAAACATCCAAAAACTCATTTTGATCAATATTAACATTAAGCTCATTCATGATAATAATGATTAAGTCCATTCATGTGCTATCGATCAACTTCTACCAATCTATTAAGCATACCACAATTCAATACATAGATATACTAGGTGAGTTTAAGATATTCTTTGATAGCAAGTTTAATTATGATTTGATCGCGCGAATATAACAATTAAGTTCATCGATCAAATCAAACTATCCTTAATCATGAATATCAATTAAGTGATCAACATAGGATATTCTATTTTAGCCCGATTAAACTTGACATATCAATTTAACACAATAATTCAATTATATGCCGACATAACTAATAAGCGTATAAACTAGCATATAATCGAATCCTAGCAATTCTAGCATACATAATATGTGCACAAAGCAAAGAGTAGTTAAGATGCAACCCGACACGGTGTTTCTCAATGTAGGTTCGCTAATCTACATCCCCGACCCAAGGCTCCTTACCTTAGGCTTTCACTAGAATCCACTAGATGGCGCTTCTTCAAATGTTGGTGAAGCCCAAACCAACTTACAACTCTTAGCTCATAACTTCTCGTTAATACACCACTAAGAACCCAAGGAATCACCTTAAGGATTTCACTCCTAACTCCCTCAAGTTAGGAACCCAAGCCTCAACCTGTGATTTCATCTCTTTAGCTCCTAACTCCTCGTTAGTATTCACTAAGAACCCAAGGACACACCTAGGATTTCAACCCAATCAAGCCTGAGACGCAACCCTCTTACCTCGAGCACCCTATGTCCTATTGCTTGAGCACAAGTCTCAACACTAAGGTAATCTCCCCGATTCCTACCTTGAGTAAGCCTCGCAACACCTCGGACGCTCAAGGCTCTAGTATGAAGAACAAGTCCTAACTTAATGGGACATCTCTTTATATAGAATGTAGATTGTTGTTTTATCCCAATCTAAATGCTCCTCAACGAGCTACAATAGATTACACTTGGCACAATTTATAACTCCTTACATCGAGTAGATAATACATTGAAGCTTGTTCAACTCCTGTTGAGTAGATAAGACTTGAAGCTCTGAACTCCCCATTTGAGCATTTCATCAAACACCTTGAATGCTCTTTAGTTTCCCATTTCTCATTTCAAAGTTTAGCATAAACCAAACTCACTCTCTTTGATAAATCACAATTAAAGATCATGTATTTGAGAGATTCGGTGTTTTAAAGATGAGAAATGAATATAAAAACATTTAGAATTGTTTGGAAAAAGTTGGGGAAGAGTTTGGAAGATTTGGTATTTAAAGGGGCAGAGTTAAACTACAAAACGTTAAGTGGATTAATCTATCGAGACCTCATCGGTGAGCCTAGGTCTCGACGGTAGGTCTCGATGGGGCTCCAAACAGAAAAACAGCAAAAACGCTAGATCATCGAGACTCATCGAGACTCGGGTCTCGATCAGGGGTTCGATGAAGCCAGCTTTTGCGAACTTAAAAACGTGATTTTCCGCTCTGCTATAGCTCCGATTTTGACGATTCAAAAAGCGTTGGAAAGCTCTTTTCAAACCCTTTAATAAAATGAATTCAAATCCCAGCTTTTATATTACTAAGATTTTCAAAATATTTTTTTGACAAACATTCTAAAATATCAAACGGTTAAGCATCTTTTTAGTCAAAATGATTTGAAAATATCTCCCAATAAGAACTTCAATCAAGATCAAGGAAAGAAAGTAAAGTAAGATTCAAGCCATAACTTACCTAATCTTTTGGCTTGCATCCAAGACTCGCTCTTCCGATCTTGATTCTTCGCGGAACTTTTCTTCTGGTCCTTTTCATGACCGGTAGATTGAACGATCTTCTTCTTCATCGCCATTCTTCACTTTGAAGCTTTGTATGGTTGATTCTTCTTCTATCTCACTATACTCATATTTTGGCATTGCAAAATCACCTTGAAGCTCATGACATTTCTTCATTGTCTTCAATACCTTGATATTGTGCTTTCTGTTTGATATCAATGTCAACTTTGGCGTCCGACAAAGACCTTTCTAACATACCTAAGGAATTAAATCACTTAAAGACACATGCTGATAAAGAATCAACGCTTGTGCTCACTAAAACAAGGTGTACGACCGTAGTCCAACAATTATCACGCATACAAATGGTATTATATTACTGTAAATTCATACTACCACTAACGAACACATGGAATGACAAATACAAATCCACATAGAAGACTTAAATTAATGCAGTGGTAATCCACATACCACCTGAATTTATACGATAACTAAAAAACAAAAGGTATGTTGTGATATTAAAATGTTATAATTAGGAGAGAGATATCAGTGTCAGAAGTGGAAAAATCCATGATCAAAGACGTTTAAAACAATGAATATATTAAAAATATATAAAGTGTTCAATCAGAAGTATTAGTTATCATTCTTCTTAGAGTCAGTCGGAAGTCGAGCCATCTCTCGCCTAATTTGTTGATTCTACTTCAAATGCCTTGTCTCAAGGTTTAGACATCAATCCGATATCATACCCTCCCGATCACTGTACGACGCTCTTTTTGAACTTCATACACTCATACTCCCTATCCGTGATTCCGAAATAAATAATAAACAAAAACATATTTAAAAGTATGACATAAGGTAAGAAAAAATAATGTAAAATAAACATCATACATGATACACCAAACATACCAACTGCCGATGAACAATCAGCTCATGATGGAGCAGAAACAGAAGTAGAATTCTATAAGATTTGATCTGCTTCCTTAGAACCTTCTAACATGTACCATACGTAACACATATATGCCTCTTCACTAAAACATACACGCGGGGCAACTAAATTCATCAAGTTATTAGTGCGTTGATATCTCTGACCATGAGAAGATGGCTCGGGCCCAGAATAGTTATCTATTTTTTGAACATGGCTTTGTAAAACTGCGAGACCATCGATCCATAAGAAATTCTTTTGGAATACTCCTGCAAAAGTCATTATTCTCAAATGCACCATATACCTCCATCACTCTAAGAACATGACGACAAATCAACCAACAATTCTCATAAAAACGGCAAGTACATTTCACATAAAAAATTTCAATGTCAAGCCGAACAACTTCTTCTTCAATCAATGTCTTCTCTGGAGTACCATCGTTCTCCCACCTCTGTACAAGAATTAATTTACATGAACCACTAAAAATTCGCATTGTTTCCTACAATAAGATATGAAAAACCAGATACCTTTGACTTATAACATATGGTATTGGAAACATTAATAAAAATACCATTATACTAGATTCCATGGTATCAGAAAAATATATCGTGACCAAAGTCGCTACAAAAGTATCGCTTCAACGCCAAGTGTCTCCCGAAAAGTGTAAACAAAGGCTACGATTAATCAATTATATAGAAAATCATATATGATGAAAGAAATTATATGATGATTAAGGATATATTAAACGAGCCTTGATAGTGTAAGTCATTCCAGCCTCAAACTCATGTTGTATTTCATTGAATATTTGAGGAGTAAACACAGAAGCCGCATGGCTCATCAAGCTGGAGTTCTTGAAGTTGTTAGCCGGAATGGTGTGCTGCATATAAAAATCTCTCGACTTCTCATTGAAACGAAGATCGACAACCATAGACTGGAACCGACGCATTAACTCGGATACGTGCATACTTGAATTCAGGTAATGACGTGCAAATTCATTTAGCTGCTCACTTAACTGTGTGGTGGTTTTACCAGCAGTGAATTCATCCTTAACCCATACAGAAGACCACTACTTCCTGAAACCGTAAATGAAAGAAAGCCAAGAATTATCTGAAGTTGGCTTGCCATCAAAACAAGTGTCCAACATTCGTTGCCAAATAAACTCAAACTTTGCCTCTAAGTCCAGATATCTAATTAATTGATTTAACATGTCCGAAAATTGGGAGTTGGGTTTAGACCCCAAACGCTTCTTTGCATTTTGGTCAATATGCCAGGAACATAGAGTATGGAATACACCAGAGAACACGTCACGAATAGCAAGGGTAATTGCAGGAGCCTGATATGTCATCAACGTCTTCGAAAATATATGATTCACGCATTTCAAGAATGTTTCAAACAACCATTTGAAATATTTTCCGGTCTCGTCATACATTAATGCAGCTCCAAAAATGGTTGTGCACTTATGGTGGTTGAATCCAACAAAAATACCTACAACAATGTATAAGTTATGCACAAAAAAAACCACAAGTAAAACCAACTAATAGTATAACAATGATATATCTAGCAAATTTAGAAATGAGATTACAATGTACCTAGAGGCCTAGCCGTATCATTGGTCCTGTATGTGGTATCAAAACTGACAAAGTCACCAAACTTAGTATACTGAAATCGGCAATACGTCCAAAAACAGATTGATTACTCTTAATGTCACATCAAGTTCAATGTCAAAGAAAAATCCTGGCTTCGAAATTGATTGATCTCTCAACCATTTAGCATTACAAATGCGATCTCCGTGAAATATCTCCATACGGTTCATCAATCTAACATAATTCCAAAGATCTGTACGAGTAAAACCCATATCTTTACCACATTACTTGTTTTGAAGACAGAAATTGCTCGGCCGCGTAAAATAAGAATTAAGACCCTTCATTTTGCATCAAGCTTGGCGTTTTGGTGTGTATATAACAGTTCGTATACTACTGGCAAATAAACTATTTTCAATTCCTCTCATATTTTCAATTTTCCTTTCAATGCTTTGTTTCACAAATAAGACTTAATTTAGGGATTTACTAAAATAAAAAATGTACATAACATTAAAAAATGGAGAGAATAGTAAACCCACACTCTCTCTGATCCAATATATACACACCCAAATAGTATTTTTATTAGCACTGAAATGACTATTTTACCCTCGGAAGATAATTTCAGAATTACCATACTTATGAAATAGCAAATAGTCATTTTACCCTTAAACACTTACTATTTTATGTGTGTATAAATAACTCACCACTCTCTCGAACTTATCCAATATACACACCCAAATAGTGTTTTTTTTTAAGTACTGAAATGACTATTTTACCCTGAGTATAATTTCTCTGTGAATTCACTACACTTACAAATAGGAGGGCAAATAGTTTATTTCACCCAAACAAGTACTGTTTTGGTGTGTGTATAACAGTTCAGAACCCGATTCTATACCAAGACTTAGATATACTCTTTTGAACTCCCCAAAGTTAAATTCACATCTCCAAGAAAATGCACACAACACTACCAAATACCAACCATGTGTTCCAATCCAAATCCCCACTTGGTTTTTCCTCTACTCATAATTTCCACACTCACCCTTTTTTCAATAATATCTAATGCATCCCCCTCCCCCCCTGCAACAGTTTATCAAATCCTCCCAAAATTTGGGCTACCAAGTGGCCTCCTACCAAACTCAGTAAAATCCTACACACTAAATGACCAAGATGGCACTTTTGAAGTCCAACTTATCAGCTCTTGCTATATTCAGTTTGACTATTTGGTTTACTATGAGGAAAGTATTAGTGGGAAGTTGAGTATGGGGGCTATTACTGAGTTGAAAGGCATACAAGTGAAGAGGTTCTTGTTTTGGTTTGATGTTGATGAGATTAGAGTTGATTTGCCTCCTTCAGATACTATTTATTTTCAGGTGAAAAAATTTCATCTTTTTTCGGTTGATAATACTATCTTCAACTATCATTTAATTTTTATTTACTTAATTAATAATACTGTAATACTCTCTCTCCCTTCATTTTTTCTAGTCATTTGCATTATTAAGAAAAATAAACAATAGTAAAAAATTATATTGAAAATATATGTCAATTAATTAAAATTATATAATTGGTTGTTTGATAATTTAATCAGAAAAATGAATCAAAAATCACATTGAAAATATTAAAAATATAATTTTCTAGGCTAGAAGTACAATTATTTTGAAATAAAAAATTAAGTCTAGAAAGATAATTAATTAGTACCTTAGGGAGTATTTATTACTTCTTCGTCTCAATTTAATTGCTCATCTACTAAAAACTTATTGTTTCATTATACTGATCTCTTTATTTTGTCAATACAAAAAAGAAATATTTTATTCTAATATTTTATTTTCTATTGGCTAATATTATCTGTTCCTTAAAATAGTAAATCATCATTATATTAATAAATTACCTTTGAGTTAAATAATCAATAAAATTGAGACATTGATAGTTTTATTTAGTGAATTGGGCAGTAGGGGTGCAGGAGGGGGAGTTGCCGCTAAATTTTTGAAAAATAAATTTTTACTATTGAAAAATGAAATTATACTATTCATTTATTCAAGAATTATCTCGCTTGCACACCTAGATACTTATATTTATATTTTTATCCATTTATTTAATATTAATTTCTAGACTATGCCATAGAATTATACTATCCATTTATTGAAGAATTATGTGGCTCACATACCTCATTTTTTATATTTTTATCCATTTGTGTAATATTAATTTATTCGCGATCTTATATAAAATTCATAATTTCGTCAATGTAGGTGGGGTTTATAAACAAGAAACTTGATGTGGATCAGTTCGAAACTGTTCATTCTTGCCAAGATAAAGCCTTGCTTCTTTGCAAAAAGTCTATGAGGAAGTATATTCAGGTTAAAGATTCAATCTTTTTTGGGTTGATATTCTCTTGAACTATGATTAATTTTCATTTGGGTCGTTTTCCTTTCGTGAAAGTAGATATTTGTTTAGTAACTTTTTGTTTGTGCTAGTGATTATTGATTTAAGGAATGGTTAAATAGAGAGGTGGTAGTAGATGATTTCTTTGTTACAAGACTCAAAAGGAGGACTTTTCTGGCCTTTTGATTGATTTGATTCGATTTATGTTTAGGTTTTCTGTTTGTTCTTGGTATCTTATACTATGTGGTTTGTTTTATATTTGATCTATGCAGATAAAGGCATTTAGGTTTGTTATAATAGTAATTGAAGTGAGTTAACTAGATTTTACTTCACATTTCTTCTAGCATATATTACAGTAACTATTCATTGAAGTAAATTTGTGTTGGTTCACTCTACTTTACCATCTGAATGTTCTCCTTGTTATCACAGGAGTAAGGTTGCTTACTATCCGATCCTATCTCGCCAAGGAAACCCAAGAGGCATTGGTGCATGTTGATGATGATAATATTCATTGAAGTAATTTTCTGTTGGTACGCTTAATACGACATAGTAGGGTGATTTAAAAATTAGTATTTGGTATGTTCATTGTCTTATAATTTGCTATCTATTGTCCTTGGAATTTGGAAACGGATAAGTGTGGAATAAGATAGTGGCGAGTCATTTGGGGTTCAAGGCTAAATAGCGCGCATTGCTGGAAAGCTGGTCAAACTGATCACAAGAAACTTAGAACTATCACTTCATGTGGAAAGTAACTTGGTTTGATTTATAATTTGAGATAAGCTAATAGAGTGATATAAATATTATTGTAGTCATAATTGTCCAGTGAATTTTTTTATTTACTGATTTAGGATTTTGTACCGACCCCCACTTAGTGGGTTAAGGCTTGGTTTGGTTTGATTTGGTTTGGTATGGTATTAAGGATTTTGTACCTTGTATTGAGTATTGACTCATGTACTCCTTGGGTATCATAATTTTGTTATGCTGAGCTTATTAACTTCAGCTGTCAAACAAAAAAATTGTAAACCAAATCGTGCATATGTAAACCAGTTTGCCTCCTTGCTCACATTTTACCCACTAGAGGATGTTGTAAGATGGAGGATTTTGCCATCAGGATTAGAGAATGTACTGACTTATGCACTGAAGTCACTCTCCAAATTGACAAGTTCTCGATATCCTTTCTTCTTTCTCCACTTATCAATTTTTTATGTTGGTTGCCTGATAGATCAATGAAATTTTTACACTTGCCTATTGACATCTATTTAAGCTTCAACCTCTATATAGCCTTTTGGCCTTTTAAAGACTCCTCACTAGTTTTATCCAACTGCTAAATTGTGTTATTTCCCTTCCAAACTTGTTTTTTCACTGCTTGTTGCGGAAGTGCTCTATGGAGTCATGTGTGGTTCTTCCTACCTTTCTATTTTTACATCTCTGTGGCATGATTATATGCTTATGATACAATTTTTTGGACGAGTATCTAATCTCCCTTGATTTGCCTTGCCCGTTTATTGCAGTTGCCAGTTCCCTTGGAAGATGTCCAGATGCTTAATACAGAATAAATAGTTGTCTATGCGTCGAAGAGGCAGTAGACATCCCACGGTCTATCTTATTTTCCATTTCCATACTTCAGAACTCCCTAATACGCGCGGTCTGATAGTGTAATATATGTAACGAGTAACAGGTAATTGTAAATAGCTTGACATGTTGTATGTTGCATTCAAAATCTCGACCATATGTTCGGATTTTGAAATGAAAAATAGGTGGGAGCTACTTAATGTACCTCAAATGTATCTCCTTACTCCTTATGTAGCACAAACATTATGGTTCCAAGACTATATTTACATGATAATCTAGTACTAGTTTAAAAGTTCCTGTTTACAATAATGTTAGGCCTGAGTTCAGATTTTGTGAGTAACATCACTATTCCACTTCTTGCTTGATGAACCATGGGGATCAAAAGCATACATGATTTTTTGTTCTCTATTCAAAGTGCACGACACACCTACAATAAGTTCTACCGCGTGGCGGAAACTATATAGCTCGGGGAGTCGAGGTTGTACTCGAATATGATTAGCGAGTAAACAATTGCCCGACTCACTAACTATTGTTTTCATTCAGATTGCCCACTTTTAAATTTTTGCTCATTCTTGGGCTGAATTAAATATATTTAATTGTGTTATATCTTATAAAAAAGAGACAATCTAAAGATTTTGAAACGTAATTTTCATCGATATATTAACAAGATTATATGCACACAAATAAAAATATTTACACAAAGTCAAGAATGAACAAAAAAGCTCTCAAAAAGTTCTGATAACTATGGATTATGAGTATGAGATTTTGTTCTCGCCGCACTTAATTCCTACATTGGCTGATTTTATAAACTTCAGTCCACTGGGAAGTACCTTCAGCCTATACAATGCGATGCTTCATCGGCAGTTATAGAATCAACATTTTTGTATAAGGAGATGGATAACTTTAACTTAATATCATACAAAAAAAATATATGGAATAAATTAAATACTTTATATCATACAAAGAAGAAAAAATGTGAACTTTTTTTGGAGATGTGTGAGTGGTGGGCGAATAACATAATTGAAAGAATGCTTAATAAAATTCTATTTTTCAAAAAATTAGGGGAGGATCGCCCTATCAGAACACCCTAACCCAAAATGGTTTAGAATGCCACACTACCTAACCTAACCTAATCTCAATTTAATTCACCAGCTTAGTCAAAAGTCAATTCAATAACATAAGATTATATAAAAATATTCCATTAAAGTAACATCTCTAGAATAATAACAAACTTGACTGAAAATACCGATTACATGTCTTTCAAATCAAACCATAACGAAATAATCGACAAAGTGTTCATAGTGCGATTCTAAGAAGAAAATCAAAATCAAATAACAAACTTCAGCCAACACTCCCAAAGCAAACAGTAACCTCTAGCTACTCCTTATCTCGAAATCTGGTAAAATAAGTGTGTTTTAAATTCAAATAAGAAGAATTAACTATCCTCCTAAAATACGTGATCAAACCGATTCAAAATCATTATACCATATAGTACACTTAATATTATATAATGATAATATTATAACAGATAAATCACATTAAGTGCTCAATAATAATAATAATCATGTCACATAAATTCAAATAGCTAACACTCATGATCACAACACATGTTAATACAAAACAAACATATATTCAGAGTGCCATGGGTAAAGAATCGAGGCTACATTTAATTGTCAGAATCACATCAAAATGGCGATGGGAATATTACCTACACAAACAAAATATACGACTATTTTTCCTTCAAATACGGCCAAACAAAACACCTTGACTATTATTCCCGCCAACGGCGGTCAAAACACATAACTATTATTCCCCACAAGAGGCTATGCAGGGCCGGGCGTAACCGAAACTGGTCCGAACCGCCTGGCCGACCGGGTCCGTAAACCAACTGAAGAACCGATCCGGATCCGAACGGATCCGACCGTAACTAAACCGGATCCGACCGAGCACCGAAACTGATCCGACCAACCGGATCCGAATTGTTATTTTTTTGTATTTTTGATTTTTTTTGTATTAGGTTTAACTATTTTTTTAGTATTTTCGAATTGTCAAATATGCTTTAATTAGTTTATTTTCGATTTTTTGTATTAGGTTTAATTATTTTTTCCCCATTTTGAATTGTTAAATATGTTTTAATTGTGTATTTTTTTTTTTTTTTTGTATTTTCGCTTCTGATACTTAATTACTTGCTTTCTGGATAATAATCGGACCGACCCATTTGAGAAGTTCCCAGAATCGACTGCTCCAGTCCGGTCCGAATTTGTGGCCCGGAATTGATTGTCCTGGCTGGATGACTGAAACCAGAACCGGTCCGGCTCCCGACAATAAAACCCATTCGTACGCTAGCTGTCAAAACTCAGCACTTAATCCACAAAACGATTCAAATATCCTTTCAAACCAATATCAATTCATGGTAATCAAATCACAAAAACTCAGATATAACTTAATTCATCGAATAGAGATTGATCCGAATTTTTCAAACATCTTTCAAAATATATATAGTAATATATGCGTCAGCTTTACAAAATAATAACTTTGCATATCAAAACTACTCATAACATATAATAACCTAATAAATAGATAGTTCAATTTATCATCACCCGGTGAATCTAGTAAATTTACTCCACATACCTTAATTCCTTAAAGGTAAGCAAATATAATATATTGTAAATATATATTATCACCATAAAAATAGTAATGTAACTTATTTATAATGTTAACTATCTGCCATCGTCCTTAATCTTCATATATAATTCACACCCAATAATTAATCTAATAATTAATAATCTTAAGTAGCACCTCCATTTCATTACCGAAATTATTAGTACTCCAAGAACCCAATGCAATGCTGACATATATAGTTTCATTGACAAAAGCCTAATAATGATTGTTTAATAGGATAAAAGTCAATCACTGCCTTAGCACCATATACTAACTCATCCTGGACATACAGTGGCCATATCCTTATTTCTACTTCCTAGGCTAGCGAAATATGCATATATATGTATATATACTAGAATATGGGCATAAGTATATCAAAGATATCAAACTTACAGATTTAAGGATAGCATTGCCAAGCTTGTTTTCTTGTGGCACTACAGCGGGGATGGAATAATATTAGTTTTAGGTTTTTTGTTATGCTTTGTAATACATATTTTCTTATTAGGCTATTATCTTTATTGGATTTAACTAATTTTTTAATTTAATGGGTCCAATATTAATATTAACTCAAACTCAAATAGCATATTATACCCTACAAATAATTACTAGATGAGATTTTAAAAATTCAAATATAAATATAACATTAAAATAATTAGAATATTACACCTACATACGGTCCCCTAGTTCCTCCACTGCTTCACCCTCAAGCTTCGTACAGGTGTGATTACCCCTTTTGGAACAAGATTCAAGCTGCACTTGCTTCCCAAAAAAAAAATGTTTGCTAGAGAAAGATCAATTTTTAATTATTTTCTTCAATTCTCTCAAATTATAAATAGAAAATGAAGAAAGTTGTTATATTATAAAAATATCATTTTCCAAGTCGATAGTTATGATTATGATTTCAATGCCTAAAAACATGTATTTTAACTAGTCAAATGAAAAAAATTACTCTCATCACTACATGTTACCAACAAGCAACATGCAATCAACTTCCCCAACATATCATCATTATTAATGTATTCATGTTATGCTTAGGAGAAAGAGAATAAAGAGGCTAAAACAAACAAATAGTTTAAGCAGAGAAATTAACACTAACATGATAGTCGCACCATGTTAGACACGGCTCACTTAAGCAACAACAACAAGAAGATTATTTTCTCATGAAGAGTGAAGATTCATGAGTTTACTTTTTTCATATCTATTGATTGCAGAATACCAGTTATTATCATGTACTATTTGATCTAAATACAATACCCAGTAATATATATCGATTTATTATTAGTGAAAAAATTAAAAAAACCATTGTTGAATTATACAATAATATATATCTTCCAATACTTGAAAAAACAACTATACAAGCTATAAAAATAAAAATAACATAATCATAGTACTTTTCCCCTATGTCAATTCACCTTCGCGACCTTAACACTTACACGAACTTAACGCTTTTTTTGATCGATGTATGTTCCACAAGATTGACTCATGATATGTTTATTGCAATATACGGAGTATATTTTACTGATATTTTAGAACATTGTTGAATTCAATGACAAGAAATATCAAGAACTATCAAATATATTGAACAGAGATAATGTTTAATACTAGGAGTAATAGACTACTTTAATTAAAACTCTATATTGCATTATGTATGTACATCTTGAATTCTCCAATTACACAATTTATTCATACTAAAAATTAAAGCCTACACTATCTACACTATGATCTATAAGCACCAATATCAATTCACCGAAGTATTGTTTCTTCCGTCTTCATCGCAATATCCTCATTAGAGGGTTGCACCACTTACATAACCAAGACCAATAAACGGTTTTTTATAGGTCGCTAAAAATGACATATGTCCATCTTCCTTCTTCGGTGCCTCCTTTTCATCGTCTTGATGGACATCTTTAGGGATACCACATTTGGGTTCAACATCTTTATGGACAACTTTTGTAGGAACATGATCAACAATCTCAACATCAGGAACTTTATTAGAAATCCGAGCTTTGTGTGTTTTAGATTTTTTCTTTCCACACAAGCATGAAAATATCGACATCGTAACGACTATTATATATATGACTATGATAATATAAGCAATATACTTAGTAATAAACTATAATAATATTGCTTGGTGTTTAGCGTTTACTGTATGTTTACTAATGAAACTTTAGCTGAGTTTTCAAGTATTTATAATAAGAAGAGAGATACGTATCCAAAGAGGATTAGTCTAATGCTACTCCGTATTTGATTAGGAGTAGATAGATTATTAATTAAGAGTTTTAATACAACGAAAATTTGATATAGTATATTTCGGATATCGGAGTATTTAACAAATCTTCTTGTTGGCCTAAGATTTAGAATTTTAAAGAATGGTCAGATAGATTTGGATTCTTTATGATTGGCTATATTCTGATTTGCTAAAAAAAAGTAAAATGACTAATTATACTACTTTTTTCGTAACTGTAAAACACATTTTTACTAGTATTTATATTTATAGTTATTCCGTAACTATAAAATTCTAAAGAATCCAATCATAAAGAATCCAAATGTTTAATATATATAGTGTTTGAGTTAACACGTCAATGACCTGTATATATATATGTTAATTATTATAAAAATAAAAACATCATATTGATTTACGGAGTAATATTGCCATATAAGACAATAAAAACTAAATCCATTATATTTTTTCAACATCACAACATCAGATTTAAAGATACTTCTTTGAACCAACACTTGAATGATGAAATATATTGTGGAATTAGATCATCTCTCAAGATATCATCGATGATAGTAGATAGGACAAAATGCACCAACCATCATACATGTTTTAACTTGTTTCCCACTCGCTGACGGAATTCGTCCGAGCCATGAACCTTAGCTAACGAAACACGCCCAAAAACAAACAAATAAAAAGCAGACAAATCAACACGAACATGATAGTCGCGCCATGTTGTACAGGCCTCACTTAACCAACAACAAGAAGATTATTTCACATGCAAAAGTGAAGATTCAGGCAAGTTTTTTCATATTTATTGATTGCAGAACATCAGATATCTAGATGGCTGGAGTAGATCTAAAAGTAGTTGCTGTTATAAAATTTCTTCAGGTAATCGGAAGTGCCTGGATCGGTTGGTGCTAGGTCCTCAAGGCCTTGACGACCCACAACATACTGTCCGATGATGTGGTGCCTTTGCTTTGAGTGGTCCACAACATTCTTCAACTCTTCCATAGCCTTAAATAGCAATAAGTCAATCACCTGTGGTTGCAAGCAAATTGTCAGGAATTGTTGCAGCTAAAAAACATTTCAATTTTCTCACATAAGATGCTATAATGAGTCTGACAATTGACACAAATGTTACATCTTTCATTTATTGAGAATTTAATAATGAAATCGATAAAAGAATGTATATCCAGCAACAAGAGGTCAAGAGCAAAGCACATCACTCACTAGAAAGTAGCGAGAACCTCAAATCGCTTGCACACTGAATCTAGATTTTATAGTTGGAGAAAAAATCTAAATGCTAGTTCTTACGTGCACACTAGTATCTTCACCTTGTAACCAACAATATAAAAAGGCTCCAGCTGGAGTGAAGAGGGTAATACGGCTTCGGCAAGGCTGTCCGTTGTCACATGTTATTCATTGAACTTTTCCAGTTCAACCATTTTAAGTACCCCCTCAAGTGGAAACGTTAGGTATAAAGTTGCCTTGAATTTTGAAGAACATCCTAAATTTGTTAAGAAGAAACTTTTGCTAAAACATCAAACTTTGGTTAATGGAGGGAGTATCCCTTAACAGATTAGTCAAAACATTGGACTACCCTATTTGTAATAGTCATTAAGTATTAAACAGACAAAGATCACCAGCTGGAAAGGGAAGATACTAGTGTGCATCATGACTAGGGCAGGGAGATACATGGTAAAGAGGGAGGGAAGTATGCAACAAGTGCATACTAGGAAGAATCAACTGCTGGAGCTTTTTTATAGAAGGGTAATATAGAAGTCCAGAAGGGTATTATGTGTAGGATGCATCAAGTGCATAACAGGAAGAGTCACTAAGAATAAACAATTATACATCAAGTGCATAACAGGAAGAGTCACTAAGAATAAACAATTCAAACATGTGCTGAAATGACCCAGCGGAGTAGGAGAAACTAAAACAGTAAAACACAGGGATAACAAAAATATTATAGATTATTGCTCATGCATATAATTTAAATTTTAAATAGCCATTGTATGATGAGAGAGGTTCATGTAAATACAGCCTCAAAATCTAGATAATTTGAATGCCAGGCTATCAACCAGTGCAGTAAAGGTAGTTATGATTCTACAATTATAATTATAGCCAAAGTCAAGTGATTAAGGGTCTGATCCTATTCTAAAATATTCCTTTTCAGAAGCACATCTCAGTAACACTAGATAGATCTTCTTCATTTTAAAGGGGAGAGCCTACTCAAACCAAACATTTAAAACATGTGGACCTCTATGGGACAATCTAGAACATACTATCACCTGCAGGCAGTGGTGAACCAGTTTTTTTTTGCTTATGGAGGGCGAGGAAGTATATATGTAAAAACAAATTTAAAGGGATGAATCAATACTTGGGGACGGGAGATGACAAAATTCAAAGATAAAAAACAAAAAACGAAAAAAGAAACCAAAGTTTAGCTGGCGCCTGCCCCCATAGTATCTACACTGGCCGAAGGCCAGGGATTTTGAGGCAGAATGCTGCAACTACTACTATAAGAATAAAGATTAGTATGTGTAATTATATAAGTTCGAGGTTTTGCAAAAGGGAATTTATGTAGAACTGCATTCTCTATGTACAGACACAGAGTATGCATATGCAGCAGCAAACTGCGGTCTGTAGCCAATTATTTTGAGAACCAATTCTAAGACTTGAGAAGCCACTGATGCATTTCAACAATAATTTATCAAAAACTAATTTCCTGATTGTTTTTGTTTATTAGGACATAAAGGAGTGAAGCCACTGCATAGTAATCAAATCGTCATCAGCTCATACAATAATACAACTAGAGGAGCTATTCCTTTCTCGGACGGCATCAATTTGACTTAAAACTGCACACCATTAAGAGATTCGATAAAATAAACTAGCAAACAAGATCCCATCTAAACTGAAGAAACACTCCACCTCCACAGCAAGCTCCCCTATACTATATGGTTTAGTGAAAAACTTTGTGAGGTTTACACGTACTAGAAATGATAGTTAAACAAATAACCAATCATCGGAATACATTCACAAATTTCAGATATAGTGTAAAAATATATTCTCAAATCATCTTGATATAGGATGGCCATCTATTCTCAAACCCCATCACAAACATTTCAGTCCCAGTTTGTCGATTTTTTATTTGCAGATAGATATTAGCATAAAATATTGCCAGCTTAAAAAATTGCAAAACAACTGAACCCAAATTAGCATAAAACTTTAACTAAAATTATAATGAATTATACCTTGGGGTTAGTGATGTGAGCATTCTTTCGGATCTCAGCCAAAACAGAGGCGCGGAGCTGAGATGGGTGAACAACATCCTCAAGAGTGTAAATTTCCATGATGGAAGGGATAGATCTACAAGCCAGCTTAAAAAATTCAAAGGTCCTCTTCCTAGCTTCTTCCAAACTAGTCGAATTCGGTTGGACTCTAAACTGCTTCAATACTTGAGCAACTTGCGCCATTCTTCTCCTTTTTTCCTTCCTCTATTTTAATTCTCGATTATTCTCCTATATTAAGAAAACTACAGCATCAGTTATCCAAACCCACAAAATGTACACTACATATATCCCAAAATATAGTCCAGATTGATTTTCAACGTCAAAATTAATAAAATTTGCAACCTTAATCGACACAAGTAACTTCGATATCAATCAAACTTATCATACTAATATCCACCAAATATTATTCAACATATACAAAAACATTTGAGCTTCAAATCCAATAAGTCGACAATCGAAATTCAAAATTACCCAACATTTTTAAGATGGAGAAAAAGAAAGAATATTTTTTTTTTATGAAAAAACAACATTAATTATCCAAAACCACAACATTCCAATAATTAATTATTGTCCTATAATCAGAAACAACAACATTAACTACCCAAAACCACAAATTGCAATACTTAATTCTTTCCCTATAATCATTAGATTACAAGATTAATAACCCAAAACCACAAAATCTCAATTCTTAATTCATGTCCTAAAATGATAAAATTATTACAGGATTAATTAGAAAACAATAAGAAACATTTAATGGACAATCTTTTTGGGACAAAGGGTGTTACCAGGCGGAGGGGAAGCTGACCTACGATCTCAAAATGTTGTCTCAACTGAACCACACGCATCTCAGGTTTATTCAGACCATAAAGTTCGGCAAATACTATTTTGCCCCCACAATATTAATTTTTGCAATTTTAAAACATCCCATTTGACTAGGGTGCATATATTTCCCAGTATTTTCCCACCCACTAAATTTTACCCATTTTATCCCTAGCGAGCGTGCATTATGCATTCTCAAAAACTAAACCAACGTACTAAGTGTGTATTCGTTTCAACTTTCAGCAAAACATTTTTAAGGTGGAGTGTCCGATCCAACGTATGACACATGTGTTGGACATCGAAACCAATACACAGAGTGCACATTGGATTAGTAATTGGGTAAAACGCAATGCTAGGGGATATACAGCCGACCGTGTATGGTATGTGTTGGACAACACATCCAACATACGACTGCACGTTCAATTTGTATTTCAGCAAAAAAGTGCGAGATGTGCATGGTATGTGTGTTTGATTAATTACATTATTATTATTTTGTTATAATTAATTATTGTATTAAAGAAATTATTATTATTAGTTACTATTAATTAGGGATAACTCAGCACGAGTTGAGAAGTCGATTTAATAAGCATGTTCGATATAATGTTCTAAGAATTCGATTTTGTAGTTATTAACCTTTTGAGAACTCGTATTGTAATTTAATAATAAACGTTTTGAGAAGTCCATTTATAACCGTTTTGAGAATTCGATTTTGTAATTAGTAATTAATGTTTTGATAAGTCTATTTTTAGTTAGTAATTATTTTGATGTTTTTAATTTTTTTTGGTTAAAAATTAAAGTTAATAATGTTCTAGTTAGTGTTAAAGTGCCAAATTATTTATGGTAACTATTTAAATAAATAAATTATATTAATTATTTATGTCAAACATGAAAATAGAAAACTAAGGCTTCAACAGGCACATGATGTGCTCAAATGAATCATCCACGGGTACGGTGTAGGCATGTTGTCATAGCCATCGTGCACAACGTAATATGATGTTATGTTTCTTTTTTTCTTGTTTAGTCGAACCTTCATCTAGCTTAGGTTGATATTGTTACTTGTTTGTACCTTTCATATTCAAAGTTAGGACTCGTATATAAATAAAACACGCGAGACTGACTGTTTCACACCCCAAGACTAGATTGCTCTTAGCTCCAAATCCAATATAAAAAATTATTTTGTGCTATTTACTTTAAAAAATACTTCGTAACATACAATTAGTTACTAGCATAACATATAATTAATAATGATTAATTAATTAATAATTGATAGAATAAAATTGAACAATAAAGATTAACAAATGTTGCCATGTACATCCATTATTTAAAAAAATTAGTTAAAAATTATTGAAGAATAATATTCCATTCGTTTCAAAATAGATGATTATTTAGATGAAAAATGCTTTATTAAGGGATAGTGAAAAGTTATATTGTGATTGTAAAAGGTTACATTAGAAATGTAAGAAGCTACATTGGGATTGTAAAAAGGTATATTAAAAATGAAAACTATCAACTATTGTGAAAAATTAAATTTTTTCTAGATGATCATGTATTTTGAGACGGATGGAGTAATAAATATTTAATAACATATAATTAACACACCTCCGTCTAAAAGTATCGCCACTTTCGATTTCGATCATGACATTGACTTGATCCAGGTTATTTTTGTTTGTATTTTATAATATTTTATGAAAAATATATCAATAAAAATATATTTCAATTCTTCCTATTGATATTTTTCATCAAATATTATACAATACAAACAAAATATTTATGATCAAAGTTCTCATGTTAGTAAAATACGGACGGAAAAAATGTTATTACATATGTATGAGTATATTACTAATAGTCATGAGTAAATTTGAAAAAAGGGCAAAATTTTATTGCATCTAATATGTTTCTTAGGGTATAAAACGACATTGTGAAAAGTAAAGAGATAAAAAAACGAGGGAAATATAACTTAATATTTCTACATTTATTTGTATATTAATTGCCCAACTTTAATTTATAAACAAGCATTTGCCAGATAATTTTAGAAAAACAGTAAGATCTTTGATCATTTGCTCAAATTATATTTTAAATATCTATTTAAAATAGTTTATTTGAACGATATAATCAATTTTATGTTCACAATGAATAACAACTTCATAAAGTTTAAAATTGTTCATCTACTAAATAACTATCATCATCTAAATGTGAAATATATTCCTCAAAATTGTATTTGGAATCCACATGTTCTTCACTCATCTCCATCAATAGGTTTATCAACATTATTGACTCAAAATCTCGAGCTTCTGATTCTCCATATTTCTCCATTACATCAGATCTATCCTAACATCGACATAGACAAATATGTCTAATATTTCATGAGTCATTTTATTTCTCTTTTTATTTGTGTAACTTCAAAATTCGAATAAATATTTTTGGATAATTTACAATCGACGGGCTAATCTAGACGGGTCCAACCCCGACTGGCCCATCGCCATGATCCCGAACGTAATAGAACCAAATAAAATGAACCGACTCACGAGCGGGTTGAAGTACAAATGCCCACCTCGGGAGAGGGCTCGGTGTCCAACTCGGTAAGAAGAAGAAGAAGACCGTTATATCAACGGCTCGATTCTTTCGCTCTATTATGGGTACCATAAGAGTCATTACAAGACTTTAACGAGCCGCCTAATCACACTCCAGACATGAGCCATCAAGGCTTGACCAAAACAACCGTTCAAGCAACTATAAAAGGTAAACTTGAGGCCAAATCAAGGGAGTTCACTTTGATACCCAAGTACTCTTTCTTTCCAAACTAAACCTTTTCGATCCGTTATCGACTGATCGTCGAGTGTTTTCGCCTAAAACGGGTCCTTGTTTCATGAGCATTCGCTTGGAGCAAGCGTGTATCAAAGCTCGACTGGAGGATTTGTGGATCCGTCCGACCAATGAAACCGACCGTATCATCATTGGCGCCCACAACAGAGACTTGCATTGAGAAAGTCACCACCCACGCACTTCGACCACTATCATGGCCATCATGGCAGAAGCAAACGAGCATGACGATAACCACCCTCAAGGAACCGAGGGGCTCAACCCGGATGATCTCCGTGATCAACCTGCACGATGCCCCACCCGCCAACCTATGTTCTGGAGGACCGTGCCTCGAAAGCGGGAAATTGCCAATCCACCGTAGACGGGATAATCTACGGTACGACGGGACCATCATAGGCGCCGCTGACATAAAGCTTCTGTGAGCAGCATCCCTGGGGCTAAGGCGGGAGAACCCCGGAGGTATAGTATGTCCGGGAGGATCGGAGACCTACACCTACACCCCAAGGAGGAACAATGAGCCGCCTCACGGACAACAAAGTCTCCATGAGGCCGCAATAGAGCGCCGCCGGCCTCGGCTCCCCACCAAGACGCAATGCACGTCAGTGGATGCCCCTTCCCGCATGGTTGCTGACAACCAAGAGGGACTCACACCGAGTTAGCAGTATCAGCCCCTTCACCTCGACATGTGCGCCATCATGCCAAGAGGGCTTTAAACTCCCCGCTGCTCACCAAATTCTACCGGAAGCATTTGATCCGAAGAGCACATCGCTGAGTTCTAGTACCGATGTCATTTCACCGGCCGACATCACAAGCAGTAAATTATAGGCTTTCCCGCCTAGTCGAACTACGCCCAAGTGGTTCAACCGGTTTCCTGGAGGTGCACATGCTTGAGGAGCCAAAACCGGTTCACCAGCAGACTCCATGGGAGCAGTCCCGACAGACAAAGGATGAGCACTCCCTGATGACCATCAGGCAAAGGGAGACCGAGTCGATCGCCTCCTTCCAGGAGCGGTTTCAAACAGAGTTCAACCTGATACCAGGAGCTAACCAAAAGATTGTCGTGATTGCCTTTGTGGAGGGCTTGCGGATGAGCAAGTTCAAGGAGTCACTCCTCAAGAGGCAACCTCAGGATTTGGAGGAGGTCAATGAACGGGCCTACAAATACATCCGGACGCGGAGGCCGAGAAGAGGGATGAGAAGGGTAGAGGGAAGCGCTGTGTGTATTTAGCACCGGTGGCGGAGTTCGAGGCCCGGAAGGCGGAGCGCTGATTGTGATCCGGCGCCCGACAGTGGGCAGATCGCCGGATCGATCGCCCAAGTGGGGAGTACATTCTCAAGGCCTGTGGTGATCCAAGGAAGAGGAAGGGAGAAAGATTGAATACTTGACTCCCTTTGAAGACTCCCCGCCGGAATGTGTTCCCCTGAGATCGAGGTAGGCGTGTCGCTACTACGACCACTACTAGGTGCCACCTACTGTGTCAAGAAAGAGGCGAGCAAGTTTTGCCAAGCATTAATAAGGACCATGGGCACGATAATCGATGACCGCCACCTCAAGATCGAGATAGAGAAGATCATCCGGGGTACTGGGCGATTACATCCACAAGTAACCTAGAGCCATGGAATAGGCGCTTCGACAAGGAAAGATCGGATCTCGACGGACCCCAAAGATCACCGGAAGTGTCGCTATCCGCTGGGGCAACGGAGGCGACTGAGCGCTTGTAGACGAAAGCATACGCCAATCGACATACATGTAGTAACCTGGCAGAGCGCACTCGAGTTCCCAGGCATCATTCTTCTCCAAGAAGTATTTCGAGGCTAATGTCCTCACAGGATCCACTTGTCATTACAACCCCATTGATCCGTAGACACAGTGGGAGCTCAAGACATCCTATTCTCGAGGCATCTCAAGCTGTGACGAGCAGAGTTAATGTGATCTGACTGCAATTTCACCCCGCTGGTCGGGTTCACTGGGACGCAGAAGCCTTGCCGTGGGTATCCAACCTCACGTTCGCAGAATGGGAAACATCCGCAAAGAAGCGCATAAGGATGGCGTGGAGTCAACTGACATGGGTAATGTGGATGGAGCCTACAATGGGATAATAGGCCGACCGGCGCTGTCACAGTTCGGGAGGCGGTAGTGTCACTCATACACTGAAGTTTTTCTGAAGTTTCCCAATGGCTAATGGGACTGGCGAGATTTAGAGCCGAACAAAGCACGCGGATGCTACAGCTCGACCAAATGTGTTAAATCCTGCATTTACGAGGGAAGTACATCCGAGACCAAAGGTACCCGTAAACAGAATGTCTACACCGAGGTTCCCGAGGAAGATCCTAGCAAGCGGATCGCCGCAGAGGAGATCTTATATCACTTGCCCACAGAGGACCAAGCAGGGTATCCGAATCAGTAGACCAAAGCAGTGGGGCAAACACGAGGCCACCAGTCCTTAGGAAATATCAGGTATCTCTGCCCGGGAGCCGGGCGTGATGTGTCGGCGGGGATTCAATCGCATTGCCCACCGCTCCATACGTAATTCGCACTACAAGTCAGCCCCAAGAAGGAGAAGCTGGTTCGTAAAGGGGCAAGAAAATACCGGGGCAAGAACTGTTGGAAATATGAGATATTTTGAAATAGTGCCCGTTGAATAATTTGATTGTACAACCGATTTACTCATTTAAGTTTAAGTTCATATATATGTTCGATTATGTAGTAATGTTATTATTAGGATACTCGAGATGACATTAGGGGTTATGATGACTTACGACGGTATGCTCATAATCATTGTACTAATATATGATGCTCCGTTAACATTATTTAGTACATGACTTTTGTCAATCGAGCCTAAGAGGTCACACACTTACAATGAAAGAGAGTCATAATTTAATTATTACTTTCACGTTTAAAATGGAATTATATAACAACATTGGGGCAAAATTCCAATTGTTGGAATTTGCCCCATGTTCGACTAAAAGGAGGTGTAGGATATGAGGATTCCGAAATTGTCCTTAAAAGCATAATTCTAGAATATTCTTCTTAACCACTTAACGTGCCTTTATTTTAGGGATGTTGGGGCCGGTATATTACTGTAACTCCTCACCTCTCATTTCGATCGAGTACTATGATGTTTAAGGAGGTGGGATTTTTGCTTGAAACTCTAATATTTTAGTTATAATATTTTGCTTGAAACTCTAATATATGTTTAGATATATTGATGGATGCCATGAGATTCTTGATATGACTTACTTGTATTTTAGAAATACGGCCTGTATAGTTTTGCTTAAAAGATGAATGACCTGTGATTTAATTATTATTTAATTATAAATAATTAATTAAAAGATGGAGACCCACTAGAGAGTCAGGTTAACGGAAAAATAGTTAACGTAGTTAAGAACTAGAATAATTTTTCGTATTTTTCCACGTAAGTCATACCATGATCTCAAAGTGTTATACTTAGTCTTATGATTGATGTGATATAAATTTAGCTTGATAGAATTTATGTCTTAGCATAATCGTAAGTATTAAGTATGACTAATCCCACCATTAAGTTAAGTAATATTGTCACACCAAACTCTAAAGTCGGGTAAGGTCACTTGGGCGGGCGGACATGTTAGTATGACATATGTTTCGTCTCTGGAATGCTCTCTCGATGGGATGAATGGAACGATTCCCAAGTCAAGACTTAGGCTTCGACTCATCCATTCTGAATTGTCATCAGTAGTCTTTGGTTACTTAAGCGGGTGCATGATGTCAAGACATCGGACCGTTGACAAAAGAGGTCACTAATACAGTCATGTCGAACTTTTAGTGACGCGAAGAATTATGTTAATCATAATTAGTGTTTGATCACCTACCCATGATCGGTGGTTCGATCAGATGGAGCCTGTATACTTGTATTTTTCTGGCAAATGATCGAAAGTACAAGTATTTACGTTCTATTATTTTGTATTAGGACATTCTTATAAAATAAAACTGAATTATTGTTTGTTTTACGTACCTTTTGTAGTCAAAATGACCTTAATAACTCAAAAACTCTCCGATCTTCATTGGAAAAATGCAAATTGAACGGCATTAACTTCATAGATTGGGTTAGGAACTTGAGAATAGTTCTCAAGTCCACATGCTAACCTGTGGCTTTCCTCCGGAACCTCGAAGAAGTGATGAGGAAGTTTGGCTTATCAACAACATATGATTTACACGATGTCCAATGCCTAATGTTGGCAAACATGGAAGCGCCAATATTCGTGATTCACTCCGGAAAATATCAACGCTTACAAGACGTATCGCAAATTGGAAAAGCTATTCCAGAGCCGCACGCAATGAGATGCTACACTGCTTGTGCCCTCATTGATTGTGTTGGGCAATGGACAACCCGTGAACTCCCCATGTCATTAAGATGATAGGGTTGGGCCGAAGGCCTCGACTCACCGGCTCACCTCGCCGAGTACGCAAGAGACATCCCTAAGTCGCTACCGACTCATTCAACAACTTCACATGAACTTTAACATTCATCGCTTCCATAACTCATTCCGATGGTACGTAACAAGAACGGTTTCAAGAGTTTAATCGTGGAAGGTTTACAAGCCAACCACGGAAACCTTAAAGGCATCATTAAGAATGATGTTGCCATCATCAGTTGTGGCACCGAAGCGGAACTGTAAGAAATACTTGGCAGAAAAAGAAGAATGGAAATGGTACCATTCCGACTATAGGTATTTACGTTATTACTTTGAAAACTTCTTACTATGGTACATGGGTGTTAAACACCGGTTCGGGTACTCATATTTCTAAAATGTGCAACACTCGCGTAACGGTAGACAAATTTCGAGAAAGGCTGTCGACTTCGAGGGTCAAGTGCGGATCAAAAGTTGATGCCGCTAATTTGGTCTAGTAAATTAGCATTACCTATGGGTTTAAATCTTGTTTTGAACAACGTTTACTTTGTACCTGCTTTGAGCAGAAATATTATTTCCATTTCTCGTTTAACTTTGGATGGCTTTTCAATTTCAATAAATGGTGAATGTTGCTTTATTTCTCGAGATGGAATAATTTATGGTACAACTTCGCTAGAAAATGGTCTATATGTGTTAGACACAAAACAAGAGACCTATAACGTGAATATTAAAAAGAGGAAACCGAATGAGTTGAATCCAACATACCGTGGGTATCATGGTGCTCGTCACACTGACAAACTCATGAAAAGACTAGAGTGATGGTATCAAGTAGCTTGGATGAATTTGAATCATTCGACATACGCGAGCCATGCTCGACGGCTGGGATGACTGCCGCCTCTTCAATCGAACCAATCGAAGGGCAAAGCAGATTGGCTGAAATCATACACACCGATATACGCTGACCAATGAACACGCTGCAAGAGGTGGTTACTCATATTTATAACCTTCACCGATGACTCACAGAGATATTATATATATCTCAATAAGCATAAACATGAAGTTTTTCCTCAAGTATCGAAGAGTTTTGAGGGAAGTCGAGAACCAACTTAACAAAACAATCAAGGTCCTCCGATCTCGATGTAGGCGGAGAATACTTAAGCCATGCCTCGAGTCGCCGCATCATGCAGATAATATCGCAGCTCACTCCTGCCGAAACAACATAACACAACGGTGTATCTATCAGAAAAGCAAGAACAAAATCTTTGTTGTCGCACCGGTGTCTTCCCTAAAGGAATTCATGTACAAAAAGCTCAGTGGAAAGTTGGATTCTAAACTAGTTCAAAACAGAGGAGGTTGCTAATGCACCCGAATCCCTCAGAGGTGGATCCCTCTACATAGAAGAGGTTCCACTCGAATCATGGAACGCGATCTAACCTCCCGAGGTTCAATAACTCGGCACTATCCGATAGAACCTGCTAAGAACTCGGCTGCATGGTACGGGAAGCTTTCAGTTGAAAGTGACGTGATGATAGGTATCAAAGTCGTGGTAGCCTAGACTTATACATCGTGGATAGAGTAGAAATTTGTAAGCACTGTGGGAGCATTCGCATAAGCCCAAGAAGCTGTAATTCTCGAAATTTAGTGGAAT
Source organism: Lithospermum erythrorhizon (assembly GCA_019722365.1). Taxonomy (NCBI): domain Eukaryota; kingdom Viridiplantae; phylum Streptophyta; class Magnoliopsida; order Boraginales; family Boraginaceae; genus Lithospermum; species Lithospermum erythrorhizon. The sequence continues at coordinate 32,349 of JADFUC010000200.1, read as the reverse complement.
CCTCTTCACTGACTCTGCCCCTAGACTAGTGCACATTATACTGAAATCGTGTTACTATCCTTATGTTATTTACTTTATTTGTACTTTTCTTTAGTTCGGTGGTTACGTGAGGTGTAGCGAAGAGTAAGAGCAACAGTTATTAATAGTTGCAAGTGATAACTAGTCACGCTTATGAACGATCACACTTTTTTCATCATTTCCTAGTAGGCTAACTACTTGATAGTAGGCCTACCATCGATATGCATTACTCAGTTAGTTTTACACATTCTTCATGTTTCATACATGGCCCTTCTCTGAAGGCTCCTTTAGTGCTTGTTAAAAGATCAAAGGGACTTTACATATTGCATGCTCAGTCTATTTATCATGCACAAGCTTCTTGTGTTCATAGTTTGCCTTCATCTTCTATTCAGTCTGTAAATAGTCTTCATGATGATAATAATACTTCCTCGGCAAGAGTAGATGCTTCTCTCTACAAGATAATAATGTAACGACCACCTGTGTCGTATGCCCCGAGGTTAATCGCCCAAATCCTGACACCAGAAGTCACCAATCGACGGATGACTCAACTTAAAAGACACTGAAATAACCCAAAAACACTATACGACGACAAGAACAGCTTTAAGAAAGAATCATCATGGGTATTCCTAACCACGTATCAGCGACCAATATCCACATCATATTCCTCAGCATAAAAGTATCAACACGCAATGTACTAAAAATCCTGCAAAAATAACAACAATATAGACAACCGAACTACAACCCAAACAAAATAATGAGATCGCGAGACTAACTACACCCGCCGCTCACCTAAGCTCTAAAGCACGATCACCCGAACAAGCCCGAAGACGGAACAACACCAATTCAAACCTAGGAATGAAATTGCCGCTAGTGAATATATATATCTCAAGAATGAAATTAACTCAATCACGCATAAATGCATCAATGTAGTTGATATCGCATACAATATAAGTAGTACATAATATTATTCAACTTAAGATCTTAATACGAAGTCATTAGCAATTTCATGTATCATTTCGTATATTCATAAATTTGTCACTATCATAACATTCCAAAATAATGGAAATTAACAATAACATTCTCAGACATTTCAAGAAAGCATCAGAATAATACGCAACAATCACTGACTTTACTCTATCAATCGATAAGTGATCTACATTTCACAACTCAACAACTAATCAAACCAAGTCCACAACTCGGACGACAACTATAATACTACTTAACCTACCAACAACCTTCTATCAACTCTACAACTCTATCAATTCAACAACTCGCTAACTTAACAACTTTATCAACTCACTAACTCAAAGAACTCAATCAACTCAATACAACCGGATTTCTACAATTGATGCACATATAATCAACCTCAACTCGAGGGAGCAAAACCTATGCCCATCGACATAAGTTATCACCGAATCGTAACAAGGTACGGCTAAATATCCGCATTCTATACCGAGGTATGCAAATACCTGGAGCAATACAACTCAACATAATTTCATCAACCTTTGCTATACAACTCTTCCTAATACTACCTTTAACATTACTCAAAACACCTATAATGACTCCTACGAGACCACGTATACAACCCAACAACTCAACCCACAATTCATATTCAACATATAATTTAACACAAAATCATATACATACACATATCCGTAATCAAGTAGTTAATCAACACCATGTAGATAACACTACCTTTGGCTGAAGAATACAATACCGCCTAATTAGTCCTCACGTGTCTCTTCCCACGCTCAACGCCTAATCAAAAACACCCGAGATATAATTACTACTTTACTACCATATTAGTAACTCTATTTAGTTATGTATCCAACTTAACAACCGCTTTAGTTACCAATTATAACTTAAGGTGAAAGACATACGCCGAAGTTAAACCGACTAATAAAATGACAAAAATTCTAGCATCACATTTCCCCAACCCACCTGGGCCATATCACCCTCCAAACACTAACACTTTAAACAACTTCTATCTGTTCCAAAATCAATTTATTCTAAACCAATATATCCATCATTAACCACCTAAATTCCAAATACCCAAAATACTACTCACTTTACCCAACTAATCTTAACATAATCTCTACCAACCACACAAAAGTCACAACTCATACCCCAAAACATCTCCATTAAAGTCCATTAACATACTTTTACAACTAAAAAGTGATTAGGGAAAAGTCAACCTAAAAGTCAACTAACTTATTCCACAAATTCCAACCACAAAAATCGATTCTCTAATTTACTTAACCACAATATCTGCTTGTTTTATACATCTCTACCATTTAAAGTCTTAAAAGCCCAAATCACAAAAAAGTCAACAAAATTCAAACTTATAAAAATGGTCAACTATAGCTCAAAATGTCAAGATTCAAGATAAAAAATCATACATTCGATAATCAAGCAGATGATGAACAAGATTATGGAAACGAATTGCAACAAGATTCCACCAAGAAAATGAAAAAATTCAAGATGGGAAGAGGGGGGGAGGTTCGGCCTTACGGAGGAAAAAAGAGAGTTTTGGTGATTCGATAATGATGGCGAATAGTGATTTCGGGAGCTAAAAGATATTTATGAAATGTTTAAGTCCCGTTTGGTTTTTGATTTAGTTTCTCATCTCTGTGTTTAATAACACAACTCGAACATAAACTTAACTTCTACCCCAAATAATATTATAATAATGCACATATGGAACAAAAGTTGTTATAGTTCATCTGACCCACAAAAATTTCTCCCTCGAAATTTCCCAACTCAACAATCACGAGAAAGATCCACAGAACAACTCGAAGTCATATAATACGTAAAACAAAACAACTACGACAACTTACCCCCTACGCGAAAAATCAAGGGTAACGGCTCACATTATCCCTCAAGGCTCCCATGTCGCTTCCCTACACGCCGATTCCTCCATAACACTTTCACCAAGGCCACCACTTCTATTCCTCAATACCTTTCCTTCCAATCGCTAATCCTCACCGGCAATGAGCTAAGAATGTAAGATTCATCCGGAATATACTTCCTCAAAGTACCTAATAATACGGAATACATTGTGAATTTATCCAATGCCGAGGCAACGCCAAACGATGTCTACGACCAACTTCTCCCCAAGATCTCGAACGGTCCAATATACCAGACTCAAATTTTCCTTTCTCCCAAATCTGCATCACACCCTTCCAATGGAGATATTCAAGAACAAACGGTCACCAACCTCGAAATATAAGTCTACCCGGCGACGATCGCATACTTTTTCCGGCTCATCCCGAGGTGTCCTCGACGTTGTTGTATCAACCTCGATCCGCCTCCACTCAAACTTCTTCAACCTGAACCATAGACTTTCCTCTCTCCCACTTCATTCCAACAAACTGGAGTCCGACACTTCCGCCCATACAACGCCTCAAAAGGTGCCATCTCAATGCTAGCATGAAAGTTGTTATTATGTTTAACTCCATTCTGGACAACTCATCGTCCCAATTCCCCGAGTAAAACTCGTGACACAAGCACGAAGATATGCTCCATCGTCCGAATTGTCCTTCAAATTGTCCATATCCGTATCGGGATGAAAAGATGTACTCAACTCCACTCTAGTCCCCAATGCCTCCTAAAACCCCCCCCTCTAGAATCTGTAGCAAATCTCACATCAGGACTAAAATGATCACACCGAACCCTACGCAACCTCAATATCCATCAACATGTTCCCGCTAGCTTCCTCAGCCTAATAAGAGATCTAATAGGTAAAAATGAGCCGAGTTCGACAAAATTATCCACAATCACCAGATCCCATCATTTCGCTTCAACAAACCTAGGAAGCCCAAACACAAAGTCCACGGTAATATTCTCCCACGCCCACTCCCAGAACAGGAAGAGTTCGCAACAATCCCGGACGCCTATGCCCACCTTCACCGTTGACAAACCAAACACCCCGCCTACCTAACTCCGGAGCATTTCTCTTCATTCCCGACCACCAAGAAGTCAACCTCAAATCCTCAGACATCTGTGCTACTAGACGACGTTATGTTAAGCACATGAGCCCCCCACCAAGAAGTCAACCTCAAATCCCCGCTTATCCATCCTCAGAGCTCCACTCTCGTCAACCGTGAAATCTACTCTGTCCCCATTCCTTACTTCCCTACCGAGCTCAGAGCCTCTTATCTCGTTGCTGCAACTCCAAGATACGATCAAAGAGTACAGGTCGAACCTTCATATGAGCCAACAACTTACCATTGCTACCAACATCAAGCTCAACGCCAAGCTACTTCATCTCTGCTTTTGGCTCCTTCGCCTTCCCCTTCCGACTCGTGAGCATCCGTTACTACATTCAAGCTTCCCTAAAGCGACATTCCGATTATCACATCATTGTCGCCTCGGGAGCAACTCCATCCATCTCCTCTGCCTCAAATTCAGGTCTCTCTGCGTCGGTAGGTACTTCAAACTTTTGTGATCAGTGAAAATCTGGCATCTAACCCCATACAAGTAATGCCTCCACAGCTTCAACGCAAAAACAATCGCTGCCAACTCAAGCATCACGGGTCAGTAGCTCTCATGGTTTCTCAACTGTCGAGAAGCATAAGCACTCTCCCCATTTTGGCATCAATACAATGCTCTAACCCCTGGTGCTAAGCATCATCAGAGATCACGAAACCCTCGCACTGGACGGGTAGAACTAAAACCGACATTAGTCAACTTCGCCAACTCCTGAAACACCTTTCTACAATCTTCATCCCAAAACGGTGGAACACCCTTCCGGGTCAACCTTAGCCATCGGAGTCGCAATCAACGAGAAATCTCTCGATAAACCTCCCGTAATACCCAAATTCCAAACCTAAGAAACTCTCACCTCACCACACTGGTCGCCTCCCAATTACTCACGCCTCCACCTTCTGAGGGTCCACACAAATACCTTCACCGGATATAACATGGCCCAAGAACTGTACTTTCTCCAACCAGAATTCACATTTACTAAACTTAGCGTACAATTGGTGTTGTCTCAATGTCTCCAACACAATCCGCAAGTGTCTCTCGTGCTCCTCCTCATCACTCGAGTAGATCAGAATATCATCAATGAACACAATCACAAATTTATCCAGGAACTCCCCAAACACCCGATTCATCAAATCCATGAACGTTGCTGGTGCATTAGTCAACCCAAACGGCATTACCATAAACTCATAATGCCCGCATTCGATCGAAAGATCGATTTCAGAACTTCACCCTCCTTAATCCTCAATCAGCATCTGATCTCAAATCAATCTTCGGTAATACTTTAGCATCCCTCAACTCCGGTCAATAAATCATCTATCCTCGCAACGGATAGCTGGGTTCTTGATGGTCACTTGATTCAATCGCCTATAGTCGATACACAACCTCAACGTAGTATCTTTCGCTTTCACAAACGGGGTAATCGGTGCACTTCGTGTTTAATCAACCATTCCATCGATGTTGGACAATGGATAGAAATCCTTCGGGTAAGCCTTGTTGATGTTGGTGAAGTCCGTACACATCCGCCAGGTCCTATTAGGTTGGATCAGCACTATCAAGCGCCTGCTCGTGGGAACAAGAGTCCCCGGATTGTATTTGCCCCCAAAGAATCATTTACCTCATCGCAGATGGTTTCCCCTTCTCCTCCGGTATGTCCACTTTTCTTTGACCGGCTCAGAGTAATGGATCAACATACGTACCGATGAACCGATACGGCCGATCACCCCCGACATATCTTTGGCTCCCAAGCGAAGATATCCCGGTACTCCACGAGACCTCGATAAAGATGGGCCTCACGCTTTCTCCGCCGGTTATGCCTATCCAGAAAACCTTCTTCGGATCCTCTCATCGAACGGACGCCCGAACCACTCAGGCGGCGCCTTTTTGGGGCCTCATTTGGTACTCAAGGTACAAACATCTCTCGGGTCTCTGGCCCTCAACCTCTGATGCGGTTCCTACCTCCGCCCGGGGCCTTTATCCGCTTGGCCGAGGCTTCTCAAGCAACATCCGCTGCCTTCCTGCCTCCCTTGTATTTCCTCCGAACCTACCCCGTGGGGAACTTCAACTGAGGTGAATGGTTTGGCTACTACCTCCTTAACACCAGACACGCCAACAACATTATGCCAATATAAAGCCCCATCTACCATTTTCACAACGGTAATCCCACCATCCTCGTAATTCTGTGGCCTTTTGCCCATCAGAATATGAGTGTTTGAACTCCTACCGGGCTTATCGCATCCTCGTGAACCCCACCAACGGAGTGGCCACCGTCCGATTCATACCGACCATTTTCTGCCTTAGATACACATCCGACCCCAGCCTCCCGCATCTCACCAAAGATCTTTCCCACCTCGGGGTTGGCTACCGCGATGACCATAGATCCCTGCCGGCACCGCCTCAAACCTTCCTGGGAGAAAGCGACAAATCTTGAAACTGGCGTGCCCCCCGCTGCTATGGCATATATGTTCGCTGGCATGTGCTCGCCTACGCCCTCGAGGCATCAAGCTGCTTATCGTGGGAATCATTCAGGTTGGGGCCATTGTTTTCTTGTAGGTTGTTGATGTTATTCCCATTTCTTTTCATGTTAATAGCTGAAAAAATGTGTGGGTGGTGACTTTCCTAATGCAAGTCTCCCACTGTGGTCGCCAATGATGATCTGGTCCTATTTCGGTGCTGGGCCGGATCACAAATCCTCCAAGTCGAGCTTTGACATGCCTTGTTCCAAATGAGAGCTCCTGCAAAACAAGGACCGGTTGCCTGGCCAAAAACACTCCGACGATCAAGTCAGTAACAGATCGAAGAGACTTTAGTTTCTGTAAGTAGAGTATTTACTCTCAAAGTGAACTTATTTGGATTTGGTTTCGCTACCTTTTATAGTTATCAACGGTTACTTCGTCAAGCTTCCTTGATGGCTCATTCATTACCGACACGATTATGCTGCTCATTAAAGAGTCGGTAATGATAACTTCAATTACCCTCGATGTTCGAATCCAAATAGCTAAGATTCAATCCGCTTCTTCTTCTTACCGAGCTGGACAACCTAACCCACTTGTTGGGTTGTGATTCTCGCCGGCAAATCTGATCAAATCGCCTTTTCCGCAAATAATTCATCAAAATAGCTAATTGTATTGAAAACTGAACTAATAATCATTTTCTATAACGATCACAAATATCTCAAAATCAAATTCTTTCTAGCTTCCTTGACAATTTCGATCCTGTATTAGTTAATAACGAGCAATATGGTATCGTATAGCCACTCCACACCGCGCGACGATGATCTCGACGCTGGTGATTCATCATTTACTGTTGTTGGTTGCATTTACTTTACAATGTACTTTATTATGTATCATTCTAGGCTCCTTGAAGGCTTAGTTCATGATGCTAGTGACATTAATTTTAAGGTTACTTACTGCTCGATCATACATGTTTCAAAACATTCACCATTTGATCACACATGTTTTAAAAAGTGTCCCACTTGGTCATTCCGCCAAAATGGACATTAAGTTTGACTTTTTGGGACAAATTGATAAGGGTAAAACTGTCGAACACTCATTTGTGAGATAATTTTTCAACTTTAATAAATTTCAGGGCAAAATAATTATCGTCATTTAAATACTTTATTAAAATTAATAATCTCATCCAAATATTTGTCCAAAATAAAAATTTAATAGAATTGAAAATTATTTCAAAATGAGATTGATAAATAATTCCATCTCTATCGATTTGTCCAAAAAGTCAAACGTAACTTCATTTTGACAGAATGACTGCTGACACGCTTTTAAAACATGTGTGATCAAATGGTGAACGTTGTGAAATATGTATGATCGAGCGTGCCATTAACCCTTAATTTTGAGCCATTTTGGATAGGAGTGTTACATCAAATGTTATGGATTCTTTTAAGTCACTTAAATAAAATTCTTATTAAGCTCATCTTAATATGCTAGAGCATTTTTATGGGAATGAAAATAAAGTATTATATGATGAAGGAATTTTGAAAATACCGTTTGAGTACTATTTGTTAAAAAGACACTTGTGATTTTTTTATTTAAATTTTTATTGTATTGGAACGGTTTATGAGGAACAGAGGAAGATCAAGATGCAGAGTCACTACATACATAGAATGATTTAGACTAGTTTTGATTGGTTATATTAAAAATTTACTATTTAAATATTAAAATACACAAATGAAATTATTTATTACACAAATAATGCAAGAATGTATTAAGAAAATACAATTCAAATAAATTTTCTAGAGCTTACTTATAAGTTATAAGCATAGGAATGAATCAATTAATATCACATCATATCTGAACATGTTAATAATAATAATTAAAGAAATAAATTTATAAACAAAAGGCATATAAGGAAATATATTCCATTAAGTAGCACACTTGAAAATTAACAAATCCATGTTATTTTACTTTTCCTTTCTCTAACCATATCGGATTTCTTTTTATTTTTGCTAACCATGTATTTTATGTTTGATTTCATTCCTTATTTAATTAGTTCTTTAATTAATCCGATAATGGTACATACTAGATGAGACACTTAATTATAAAATCACTCTAAATAAGACCCACAACGTAACTCATGAACCACTTAGACATTGTTTCTAAAAAATAATTAAATTACGGAGTACTATTTTGAGAAAATATTATACATTTGGGTGTTTTGTGAAAAAAAACATGGATGTGCACAGAAGAATGTTGATTGTTTGTGCTATGATTCTCTTTATTTGTACATTCAATGATGTTCAAGCGGAGAACATCGGAAATCCTGCCGTTAGGAAAGGAAATAAAAATTGTCAGAACCCAAATAATTGTAGACCAAAAGAACCAGCAAATCCATACAATAGAGGTTGTCTTCCAGAAAATGGTTGTCGCGGTAATCCACCCAAGTCTAAACCTGGCCACAAGAAAAGTGCTACATGATGAGAAAAGTGGCAAGCATTTAGATCATCATTTTCATGTTAGAAATAATAATGCAACATTATATTGTATTTTGTTGTGTCTACCTAGATGCATTAAACTAGAAATACTTTATAAATAAAATAAAATTTCAAATACCTCTCATGATTATTTTTGTTGTGTCTATCGGTGCACAATACATGCTTGTGTAGAAAATCAGGCATGAAAAATTATAGAATAACAAGTAAAAAACACAAGAATATAATACTAGGATAACAAGTGATAAAACCAGATAGAATATAATAGTCGTATTAATTAATTGGTTGCTTAAATGATGATTTCCACTTCAAAATTAGGCTTAGTGGCAAAAAAATTGGTACACATTTTACTATTAAAATCTTAATAATGATAAGAGTTACATAATGGTGTAATTAGTAAAATGTCAATTACCTCAGTATTTATGATTTCAGGATGATTATTGCATCAAGCTTTTGAATTCTAAAGTACTAATTATCTTGCTAGTATCTATACATTTGGAAGTCAAGGACGGAACCATGAATCGGGAGGAAGAACTAATATTATACAACGAAGAAAATATACAAATTTGGGAAGAGGACGAAGAACTTAATTTTTGAATAACGAACGATAAAATTTTATTTTCAACAATAAAATCTAAATTTTCTAATCTTCTTCCCTCTTCCCACCTCCTCCATAGCTTTCAAGAGATTTTCAAATTCATGATATTATGCAAATACATGTTATAAGATTTTTATAAACTAAATTTGTTTTTTTGCATATTTCCTATTATTGTTTATATATTGACATTTTATCAATCTAATTATATTGAGTTAGTCAAGTCATAACTTTGGGTGGACGCACAATCGTTATGGAATGTCCTCAAGACTTGAAATTGAATGACGCTAACTAAGTCCAAATTAAAGCCTCCTCAACATTTATATTCATGCAAGATCTATTTTCAAACATACCATCGTGATGATACACGTACAGTCAAGTGAAGCGTTAGTTAGTTAGTTGGTTGATACGTTAGTTAACCAATTAGATAAGCTGCCGATTTATCCGGGTCCGATTTCGTGCTGCCTGGGATCACAAATCCTCCAAGCTTGTTTTGACATTGCTCCAAATGCCTCGGGCAGTGTTTATCTGTTCGGCCAAACACTCCAACGCATCGCTCAAGAATGCATCGAAGTGCTACTTTAGTTTCTGTAGTTAGAGGATTGTGTGATAAAAGTCAACTTACTGATTCGCCCGCGTTCACCTTCTATAAGCATCGAATCTACTTTACTGTTCTCGACGGCTCATTCATTACCGACACGATTACGCTACCATTAAATGCATTTATTACTCCTTAATTACCCCTCGACGAAATTTAATCCACTGCTAAGACTAACGCTATTCTTCTTTTCCACCGGTTCTACAACCTAACCCAAGCAAATTGGGCTGTTCTGCCGGCAGCTCCGATCAAATCATCTTCTCCGGCGAATAATTCTGATCCAAATGCTCCCAATTTCACAACTCCGATGTTCAATTTTGTTCCAAATCCATCAAATTCAGCACCTCAGAACTTCAATTTTGCTCCAAATCCAAAGGAATCGGCTCATCCAAGCCTCAATTCTCAAATTCCGGTAACTGATTTTCTAAATTCTGATCCACTTCAGCTGCATCACTCCGATCATCTGAATTATGTGTTAGCTACTAAGCTTTTCAACCCTAACAATTACTACCATTGAGATGGTCCCAGAAATTCAACTGATTGATCATTTGCTGCACAATGGGGCAGGTGTGACAATATGGTTATTTCATGGCTTTTGCATTCGATTGAACGAGAAATTTTTTAGAGTGTCATTTATTGTCACACTACAGAGGAGGTATGAAATCAGTTGTATGTGCGTTATTCTCAGTCCAATGATGCATGCATTTATCAAATACAATGTGAGTTAGTAATGATTTCATAAGGAAATAGGTCGATTTCTGCCTATTTTATAATATTACAGAAGTTGTGGGATGAATATGTGATTATGATTGCGAGTGTTGATGAGTCTGCTCCATATTTGCATAAAATTTTACAAAATCAGCAAATAATGCAGTTTCTCATGGGCTTAAATGATAATTATTCCACTATGCATAGTAATGTGTTGTTGATGAGGCTACTTCGTGGTTTGAATGACATTTTGCAATTTTGTTTCAAGAAGAAAAGCAAAGGGAGGTGTATAATCCTGTTGTTCTAGTTCCAGATGCTTATGCAATGTTCTCCAATAAAGGTGCTTATGGCAGATGTAAAGGAAACGTGAGTTTTGGTAGAAGAATTGGAGGTGGTTTTAGGCCTCGACCTACATACTACTACGATCATTGTAAGATGAATGGACATTCTACTCAAAGGTGCGACAAGATTCATGGTGCACCAAAGAGAATGGCAGCAAATGTTGGGGATAAAAGCTTGTCTGATGATCAGTTCAACAAATTGGTTGCTTTGTTGAATCAATCTTCCAATTCAAGTGCAACTGAAAGAACCTCTCATGCTATGATGGTAGCTATGCCTCAAGTTAATTTTGTTGAGGACATTCCTCATAAATGGATTATTGATAGTAGGGCCTCAGATCACATTAGCCCTCATCTTACTCTTTTTCACAAATTTCATTCCTTTCCTAGTCCTACATACATTACTATTCCTAATGATTGATAGCATACAAATAGCTGAATTTGTATTGGCTCATTTGCCTACTTCTAATCAGATTGTAGATGTTCTAAGAAAGATTCTTCCAGCACCTGAGCATCAAATACTCCTTTCCAAGCTGCGGTTACTTCCTTCTTCTGTACCACCAGCTTACGGGGGGTATTGAACACACCATCAGGATGATACACGTGGCAGTCAAGTAGTTGAGAAGTTAGTTAGTTGGCTGATATGTTAGTTAGTTAGTTAGATAACTCAAGCCTCTTATCTTAATTGATGTATGTTCTGTTGTGTTGGTTATGTGAGAACTTGAAGGCCAAGAAAAAACCTGAGTGGAACACAATGTCCATGGCTTCCAGAATACATAATTTTGATTTTACGACATGTTGTGCTTGTTCTCTGGTTGATGTAGATCATAAATTCACAACTGGAAATTACTTAACTAATGTGCCTTGCGATGGCATATTTTAACCCTTTTCCCTAGTTTCTTTTGCTCTCTGTGATTTTCGTTGTTGTAGTTAAGAACTTCACAATCATTTTAACTTCCTTCAAAAATATTGTGTTTCATGTGTGGTCTCCTTTTCCCTGTATCTGTCTTTCTTTCTTTGTTCTTTTTGGGTTGAATATCCTCGAGTAATCTTGACACTCCATTCCAGGGGATGGAAGAGTAAAGCTGCCATTAAGTCCACGAATTGCTAATACTCATCCTACCCCATTTGACGACACTGGCATCCAGCTTACTGAATCTCCCTTGTACCGTACATCTGGTTTCTCTCACAGTCTCTCATCAGACAGCTTAAGCCATATGCAGTTCGAAAATAGTCCCATTGGTTCACTCTGGACTCCGCATAGGGGTATGCGTCTCCAGAGCAGGAGATCTCAATCTCGAGAAGAACTTCATTCTTCAGTTGCTGAGGCTCACATGGACAAGGTCTAAATACCTCTGTAAAGCTGATCTTCTTTTCTCTAATATCACAGAGACTACATGAACTTTTGCATCAACTTTGATGATGGACAACGCCATATCTAGTCATCCATCATCTAGCACATCTTTGTGGGGAGATATCTTGCAGAAGGGAAGAACTTGCAGGAACTTATTTCTACCGGAGATGTAATAGATGCTTCTTTGCTGCTGACAGTAGATCAATGAAGAGACCGTTGAATTGGTTCGAGTATGGTTGCGCTAAAAAGCCTGAAACCTCTCAGGTTAAAGGTGTTGCGATGACAGATCATCGAAACTTCAGACATCATTAGTATACAAAAACCGAATTTTATTTACGTTAGAAGCACATCTGGCATAGGACCTTGTGGCATGGTGCTGCCATTACATTTTTGGGAGTATCGTTTTTGGAATACCAAAAACTAAGATAGTACTCTAACAAGCCATCAAGGGTATAATGAAGCCAGGAGTAAGTTACTCGGCACCCATTCGAACCGGATTCGAGCATAATATATTACTTGATATACGAAACAAGGTAACTACATACTCGATAAGATTCCTAATTGCTAGATTTACCGGCTCAACTTGTCTTGTTCAACCCTAAACACCAAGTCACCAACATTTATTTCCCTCTATGAATACCAGAGCAACAAAATGGTTAACAGAGCTACTCACTTATGAGTTATGACTGAATGAATCGATCAATAGATAATATCAGATCATAACCTAGAATCATGCATATCACATAAAAATCTACATTAATCGATATTGGATAGTAGTATAATATCAGATCAAGCAGCCACTAACATGTCACCATCACAAGCAAGAAAAAAGACCATAACCTTGCCTCTGAAAATCCAAGACATGACCAATTTATCCATACCAATCAACATAAATGATCCATTCTTTCACATACTGGTTACATGCTTTTTTTACACACTTAGGAGTCATCCCTACAGCTAGAGATCCTAACACACGAGACATTAAACGTTACTCCCCGAGTCACGATCATGTGGTATCAGTGTGTAGCCACACGGTGGTGATGATGATCACGATGTGGTGATTCATCATTTACTGTTGTTGGTTGCATTTACTTTACAATGTGTACTTTATTATGTATTGTCCTAGGCTCCTAGCTTAGTTCATGATGTGTGACATTAATTTTAGGGTTAATGTGCGTTGTCGTACATGTTTAAACATTCGTTTGATCGCGCATGTTTTAAAAGAATTAATACGATTGATAAATTCCGTCAAAATGGACATTAAGTTTAAGCATTTAGGACAAATTGATAAGAGGTAAAAATGTCGACATTAAATTTAGTGAGATAATTTTTTCCTTTAATAAATTTCGAGGGCAAAATATTTATTCATTCAAATATTTTATTAGAATTAATAATCTAAATCAAATATTTGTCTGAGCAAAAATTTAGTAGAATTGAAAAATTATGTAAAATGAGTGTTGGACAATTCTGTCAGTAAAAGAATCAAAACACTTTAAATTTTGACGGAATAACCGAAGTGGGACAATGTGTGGCTCGAATAATCGTTGATGCGTAGAATGATGAATGTTGTAAACGTGTATGATCGAGCGTGCGAATTAACCAGGATTTTAAACCATTTCGATAAGAGTGTTACATCAAATGCTATGGATTCTTTTAGAGAAAATGGGAAGAATAGCACAAGTCAACACCTCAATTTAAATTTTACCACCTTTTATAATTTCTTTGCTTCACTACTACAAATTCCTTGTAAAAATACCAAAATGCCCCCAAAACGCCTTTACATATTTCAACTTCACTTTGTTCATTTTTTGCTAATACCACAGCCCCAGCATGTGGCGCCGCTTGTACGCGATACCATGGCTTTCATCGCTCCGACTTCCCAGATTCTCTTCCCACTCGCTTTCAGCTGCCACCCAATTTTTATTGTGTTGTAGCGATTTACTTGAGGAGCAGAGGAAGATCAAGATGGAGAGTGCATTACATACGTAGAATGATTTAGACTAGTTTGGTTGAATTCATATTAAAATTTTACTATTTAAATATTAAAATGCTGCAAATAAAATTAAATTACACACATAGTGATACAGAATATATGTATATACAATTCAAATGTCATTTACAAACTTACTTATAAGTTACAAGCATAGCAATGAATCCAAATATCATATAAATATACGAACATGTTAACAATAACAATTAAAGAAATAAATTTACAAACAAAAGACATATGAAATATATTCGATTAAATGTGGCGCTTGAAAATTGAAGCAAATCCATGTTATTTGGATTTCTTTCCTTTCTATAGTCATATTGGATTTCTTTCATTTCTATAACCATGTATGTTATTTTATGTTTGATTTCTTTCCTTATTTAGTCCTTTAGTCCGATAATGGTACATACTAGAAAACCCACTTAATTATAAAATCACTATAAATAAGACCCTCAACGTAATTAAGGAACCACTTAGACATTGTTTCTAAAACATAATTAAATTTCTATTTTGAGAAATATTATACATTTGGTTGTTTTGTGAAAAAAAACATGGATGTGCATAGAAGAATGTTGATTGTTTGTGTTGTGATTCTCTTTATTTGTACATTCAAAGATGTTGAAGCAGAGGATATTGGAAATCCTGCCATTGGAAAAGGAAATAAAAATTGTCAGAACCCAAATAATTGTAGACCAAAAGAACCAGCAAATCCATCTGATAAGAGTTAATGTCATGAAGAAATAGTTGTCAGGTAAATAAATTACAAGCTTAACCACAAGAAAAGTGCTACATGAGAAAAGTGACAAACATTAATGATCATCATATTTTCATGTTAGAAATAATAATAATGCAACATTATATTGTATTTTGTTGTGTCTACTTAGATGCATTTAAAGAAACTAGAAATACTTTATAAATGAAATAGAATTTCAAATTCATTTCATGATCATTTTCTTAATTATTTGCGATAGTTAACGGTGCACAGTACATGCTTGTGCAGAAAATCAGGCATGCAAGAGATCAAAGATGATTAGAAAAATAGTTTTGATATTCATTGTGATCATCTTCTTCACAATCTTGAATTTAATCAATGATCCCAGGATCTTACGCTCTTCGGCCGTGGGATTCGAAGGATCCTCGCGTGCCACAGCTAAATAACATACCATATTGCAGAAAAAGTTAAGTGAATGGTAAGAACAAATTGGAAGGGAAATTATGAGGCTAGAAATATAGAAGATTTTCCGAACCTTTTCTTAATTTTTTCCTCAAGCGCTACAGGTGTTATTATACACACGGAATTGTAGTGATTGAGGGGAGATTTTAGATTCAAAATATTTAAATAAATTTCACTCCTAAAACGTTATTCTATTGTGTATATTGTTAAAAATATTTTAAGATTTGAGCATCTATTGACATTATGTAAAATAGTACTCGTCTGATATATGAATTCATTGAGTTTAGATGAGTGGTACTCCGTATTATAGAGTTGATGAAATGGACTTATCGAGATTTTTTCCTCTTACTTCTATCCTTTCAATGGAAACCTTGAAAGAATATGAACTTCTCTCGCAATATTTAAAGTAAAGTAGAAGATCATCGAAAGGACAAGAAACATAAAAGTGATTAAAATTATAGAATAACAAGTGAAAACACAAGAATATAATACTATGATGACTATTGATAAAACCAGATAGAATATAACATTTGTGTTAATTAATGTAACGAACAATATTAATTAATGAAATCCAACCAAGTGAAATCAGCAAGTGAGACATATGTAGAGCCGGATCCATCCTGACATCTTTAGTGCGGTCAACTCTTAGTGTAAGAGTCCGATCCGTTAACAAACTTGAGAGTAAGCGCTGGTTGTAAAGGTGAACTAATAATTTGTTGAGTCGGGAGCTTGAATATAGGCAACAATTTTTGTTTTCATTTTCCTCTCCATTCTTCTTTTTTCAATTTTGACTATTCCATTTTTTCATTTTCCTCTTCATTTTTTTTTTCATTTTCCTCTTCATTCTTCTTTTTTCAATTTTGACCATTCTATTTTTTCATTTTCCTATTCATTCTTTTTTTCCTTCAATTTTGACCATTTTATAATGATGGAGAATAGTAGTCACGGGAGATGTTTGAATGAGTGTAGATTTATTTGAGTTGTATATGGAGGTAGAGGGATAGTTTTGATTGAAAAAGAAAGAAAGAATGGGAATGAGTGTAGATTTATTTTAGAATGTTTGAATGAGTGCCTAGATAAGGTTAAGCATCCTTTCAAACCATTAAATCTAATTTTTGGATGTTAGTTTTTTTGTTAGAAGATTTTATTCTTTCAAATCATTGAATTGTTCTTGCTTCTAGTTATTCTTGCAAATCATGTTAATTTCTATTAGTAATATATATATATTGGGTTTTAAAAAATGTCAATTTTATTGAATTGTTATAATTTAGTAATGTGAAGAATCATTTCTAATGAATTTACAACTTCGGTTTAGGAAAAATCACCATTTCGACAACAGCTCTAGTTTTTGAAAAATATTGTATGATCGACGTCTTAATTCTTAGCTAATTTTTATTCATTTTAGGATAAGTGATACATCAAATGCTATGGATTCTTTTTAGGTAGTGACTTAAACCCAAATTCTTATTAACACTCATCTTAATATATAGAAAGTTGTTATGGGAATGAAAATATGGTATTATATGAGGAAGGAATTTTTGAAAAATACCGTTTGAGTACTATTTGTTAAAAGACACTTGCGATTTTTAATTTAATTTTTATTATATTTAATAACGTTTATGAGGAGCAGAGGAAGATTAAGGATCAAGTCCTTCCATACATAGAATGATTTAGTTAGTTTTGATTGGTTATATTAAAAATTTACTATTTAAATATTAAAATACACAAATGAAATTACTTACACACAGTAAATGCAAGAATCTATTAAGGAAATACAATTCAAATAAATTTCTTAGAGCTTACTTATAATTTATAAACATAGCAATGAATCAATTAAATATATTAACAATAATAATTAAAGAAATAAATTTAGAAACAAAAGGCATATAAGGAATTATATTCCATTAAGTAGCACACTTGAAAATTAACAAATCCATGTTATTTAGTTTTGCTCGCTTTCTATAATAACATTCCTTGGTCGGCGGCACGAGGTTAGAATGCGTCAGAATCGCAGACCTTTAGGAGTCGCGCGTCGATGGATGACTCGATTTACAAACTCACGTTCTCGAATAAACCCATAAAACAATATACAACGGACAAGGTTTTTTTTAAAGAAAGGATACATCGTGGTATTTCACAACAGCAACACAGCAACATACAACAAGCATCGTTATGCAAAGTAATGACAACCCCGATTAGAAATTCCAAAATACAGCAACACGAACAAGCCCAGAATACTGATCCAAAAAACAACGAGGCTGTGAGGATCTCTGCTTTAGGCTCTAAAAGGCACGATCCTCGAGCAAGCTCGAGAAAAAATGATCTGGCGCCACTGTCAGCACGGCATAAATGAAAATGGCGCCCATGGCGAATAGAGATTGTAATTTGCGAAGCTTAGTGAATATTTATCTCGAAGTGGATAACAGCTCTAGGTGTAGTGTAATTTAAAATCATTAGTTTTGCATAGTATAGATAGGTATTTGAAAATGTTATACGATGTATGGCCATCATATGAAATCATCCATGCAATCATTGTGTGCATAATTTATAGGCTCACCAACTAGATATAAATACTTCGAACCAAGGCGTTGACAAAAAGATAATCATGCATTTCCCAAGCGACAACCATGATACCCCGAATAAGGATCATGACTTCATTCTATCGGTGAACATGGTAAAGGCTTTTGCGACTAGACAACTGGGCCGCTGACAGCTTCTGACCACATATGACGCTGTACTACTCGGCTCAGCAGCTCTGACTTCGATAGGCTCGAACAGCAGTCATTTCCCGATCAACTCATATGTCGGCTTCATATCGACTCATATCCGGGACACCTGCCACAACTAATGGCATATAATCAGCCTCGACTGCGGGGAGGAAAACCTATGTCGTCGACGCAAAACATCCTTGAATCGTACTTGAGGTAAGAAGCAAATCTGCTGACCTTATACCGGATTATAAGATTCTGATACGGATAACCTGACTCACATACATCGACAACTCCAGCATACCTGTGGAAGGCTCGGCACGGGTAGTCTGACCACATATATCGACAACTGCCAGCCAAGTCATGTGCCCGATCAACCAACAAGACACCTAAAACATCAAATGATAAGCAGTCCACAGGAAATCAACTCGTCAAAAGACACATGAATCCCGCCATGACACATACTGATCCTACCTACCTTGAATAATCAACACGTATATATATATATATATAATATATGTGACTTCTAAATAGAGTCTGTGATTCACGAAAAATAAGTGTCTACCCGTGAGATATTTTCGCTTGGCTAACAAGCGTAATGTACTTTCGCTACCTAGTCCGTGTCTTTTCAACGATCCTTTAATCACTCGTACCCAAATTTACAATTAATACTTACTGATTTTAACATATCGTTTAAGTTTCTTATCCAACATACTTGATATTTTAGTTACCAACTTAGCAGTTACAGGTGGAAAAGATTATTATCCAGCATTTAATACGACAAATAAAACAAAAAAACGCTAACCGTTTTAATTCTCTATTTTTAAGCCATACTTCATTACCCCAGCAATAACTTTTCTGATGAGTTAATCATCCAAGAATCAATTCTCCAATTAATTAGAAGCATTATACCTGACGCTTTAATTCCAAGCGTCAACTACTACTCAACTTTACACAGGCTTCTACACTCGACATAATCCCTTTAAACAGCATCAAAATCAACACTTCTACCCCCAAACAACTATGGCCAAGTCAATATTAACATCATATTACAACTTAAAAGGTGATTTGGAAAAAAAGTCAACAAAAGTCAACCTACGACATCGACCTGATACAACTCCAAAAATCAACCATATGACTCCCAACCACGTAGTCTAAGCCTAGATGATACTTTTATACCGTTATAAAGCCTTAAACCCCAAGTCATTTCGAAGTCAAACTTACAAAATAACTTGACTATTGCCTAAAATGATGAGATTTGATTAAAATGCATTTCTTTGAACAAAGAGATGGGGAACAAGATTATAAAGCTAGATTCTACAAAAGAAAAGTTTTGCGAGAAAATGAAAAAAAAAAAAAATCAAAGGGATATAGGGATGGGGTAGGTTAGAGGCGATCCTTAGGAGAAAAGATTGTAAGAGATTTATTTTGTGATAATGATGAAATGGTGATAAGGATGAGGAGTTAGTGGTGGTAGGTGGGATATTGGAACGGTTTAAGGCCCGTTTGGTAAGCGGTGTTATATCTCCATTTTTCGCGTTTAAATCTTAATGAAAACGAATCCAAATATATTATTTCCCGTGACATAAATTACTACCCATCTAGTACTAGTCTCGGTATATCGATTTATTACAAAAGTATTTAGACTTATTTCGGGTCCATACCAACCGATATATATAATATGATTTGTCGGCTTGGGAACATGGGTTATTCGATCACCCGCCTAATAAAATTTAGATCCTCGAGAAATTTAGCAATATTTTACTCGCCCGTTCCCCGATTCACTTATCAATATTTTAACATCTCATCATAGAGCTCTTATTCTCGTACCATGAGTTATATCACCTTACTCGAACATTATCTTTTTTTTCATGTCATAATAAATCATGTTAACACGTATTGCCAGCACAAATTTTTAGAAGCCAACCTTCCGTTTAAGAAAGATGCGGATATCGATTTGAACATCTTCCTGCCGTTCCCACGTAAAACTTTCTCCACTCGTTGGTTTAGCCTGACACCTTTACTAAAACCACAACTTTGTTCGCTGACACTTTTTCCTTTCGATCAAAAATTTTCACGGTTTCTCTTCATCGTAAGATTAACACCAGTACAGTGGTTGTGACTACAGGATATGGGATTCATCACGGAATATGCTTCCTTAAACATGACACATAAGAAGACATTATGAATTCTCTCCCGATTCTAGAGCAGCGCTAAGCGATAGGCCACCGGACGACTACATCCCAAATCTCATGCAGAGGCCGGAGTATATGTCGTGGACTCGGCTTTCCTACTTCCCAGAATCTCAGCGCACGCTTTCCGTAGGGATATCCTCAGAACACTTTATCACCAATTTCAAATATTAAATCTTCGTGACGATCGCATACATCTTTGTCTATCTTCTTGCGACTTTCAAATGTTGTTGTATTAATTTTATTCTTTCCATAGACCTTCTTGCCGACTCGAACCGTATACTTTTCTATCTCCTCTTTCATTCAACAGCCCAAGTCTACATTTCCTGCCGTACAATGCCTCAGAAGCTAGTGCCATCACAAATCTGGAAAGCTATTATTATATGCAAACTCCATCTTAGGCAATTCATAAATCCCAATTTTTGAAAAAGTTCAACAATCCATGACATATCCTCGATCTTTGAATTGTTCTGGGTGCCCGTCGACTTTGGATGAAATGAGTGTGCTCAAATTATTTCGACCCCATCGCTTCTTGAAATCCTTTCCAAAATCTGGAGTGAATCTGGCGTCTAGATACGTCTGATGGATACCGGCGCTCCATGCCAATATGATCGACATCTGACATATGCTTGCTCGGGGCCAGTGAGTCGATTTGCAGTGGTAAGAAATGAGCCGATTTCTGATCTATCCACTATCGCTTTAAATACTTATGGAAATTCTTCTAGGTAATATAGAGTCGAAAACAAAATCCTTCGTAATATGCTCCCAGTCCGCTCTGGAATAGGAAGGGGTTGCAGCAATGCCTATGCTGGATATACGTATTTGATCTTGGCTTTGTTTGGCAAGTTAGACATTTTGATACAAGCTGTGTTTCCCTCTTACGTGATGGCCGCTGATACATGCTCTTAAAGTTTCTATACATCTTTGTACCACAGGGATGTGCATAATATATGGAGCATTATGAGCCGTCCAAAATCTCGCTTGCTCCCGAGGTAAGGCACGAATAATCTACCGTGCATTGTAAGGGCTCGATCATCTCGCCTGAAAGTCCGATCTCACTTTCGACGACTTAACAATTATCTTTCGTAACTTCTCATCTTTAAATTTGCCACTCGGAAATATTGATCCAAGAAGAACGGTCGAACTCTTATTTATTTTGATAAACCGCCGTATTTCTTACTCCAAAATTAACACGAGTTGCTTAGATTTTAAATTCAACTGACTCATGCTTCTCGCTACGACTTAATGCATAAATTTACCTTGTTTCGCACTTTCGAGGATGATACTCAATGGATACATCACAATGGCTATTAGCTCCGTCGCCCCATTTGCCTCAAATTTAAATCTCTTTGTAAGCAGTACTTCCATGACTCTTGTGGTCGGTAAAATCGGCCAGATAAAAGCATGGCCCAAGTAGTGTCTCGAATCTTAAGTGCAAACACAATTCTGACTAAGTCCAAAGCATGCGTTGGATAATTCTTCTCATGATTTTCAACTATCGCGATGCATAGGCTACTACTAGCCTATGATGCATTAGTACACATCAACATCGATGTGAAGTATCGCTATACGACATAATTAAATAAGTATCGATGGAAGAGTCGGCCAATTTGGAGAGCGTGAAGTCGGTTTCACTGACTTCGTTGAAGCAAGCAGTTAGCAATTCTAACTCCAAAAATGGAACTCCACTTCTAGTCAACTTGAGTGGGTGGTGTTGCGATGTCGAGAGAGTCTGCATAAATGTCTCCCATTAGACCCGGAAACTTCTTATTTCGATTAGCAGCTTGTGGGTCGTTCCCGATTCGTTGCGAACTGACGTTTTGAGGATCCTTTAACATACCCTCTCACAGAAATCACATGACCCAAAAGCGCACCTTGTAACCCGAAATTCACACTTAGAAAATTTTGCACAATTCGTTTATAACCAAAGTCTCGGCGCAATTCTCGAAGTGCTCTTGCATGCTTTCTCACACCATTACTAGAATATATATATCAAAATCTCATCGATAAACACCGTCACAAACTTATCCAACTAAGGTGAACACACCCGATTCATAAGATCCATAAATCGTGGGTTGCATTAAATTGACCCAAGTGGCATCACGAGAACTTCGTAGTGCCCAGCTAACATTTACAAATCTTTGGCCGATACATCGTCTGCTCCTTAATCCTCAGTGATGATAATAACGACCTCAGTAAATCTTAGAAAATATACGGGCATCCACCGGTGATCAAAGCAGATCATCGATCCCCAGGCAACGGATATCGATTCATAATTGTTACGCGTTATTTGCATAATCAATCTGGCTTAGCGGTCATGCTTTTTCTTCTTGACAAAGCAAGCAGGGCACCCCGAGGTGAACTAGTTGAATTGACGAAGCCACTTATCAACAATTCTTGTAATTGGAGTCTTGACTCTTCGGTTCTGTACAGGAGCCGTTCATAAGGTAATAGAAATCGGTAGTACCGGGAAGTAATTCTATGGAAAACTCCATCTCGCGGGAGGAAGTCATGACTCCTCGGGGAAACACGTCGACATACTCGCTCGCGACACGCGCCTCTCTTAGTTGATCACACTCGCACTTGTCGACAACATGGGCAAGATGACCAACGCATCCGATCTTAGCATCTTTATGGGCAACTAAAGAAGCGGAAATAAGCGAGAGGAAAGGAATTTTTTCTATTACTGAGAAAAAGATCTTACATTTTCGAGGACTAGATATTCAATCTTCTTAAGATGGGAATCTATCAGCACATGATGTCTCTAAACCGTCATCTCCAGAGCCAGGTCAAAATCATTCATCTATAAAAGTGATCTATATTTGGGATGATTGATTTACTTAAAATACTTGAGACAGTTCTAAGTACTCATCAATTCTTAACTTCTGTTATGGAATAATTTCTCGGAGTTATAGGAATATGTTGGAAAATTCGAGGAGATATGAAAGAATGAGTAAGCTCTAGAATGAAAACGGGCTGGCTTTTGTACAAAATTCATAGTGCAAGGAAGAGTCTTATTTCCTATTTAACTACAATATGACCACGCCAATTTCCCATGCTTGGCCTGCTTACCCAAATTCGTGCCACTACGCTGTTCTAGATCACGACCACGGCCCGGGCGTCGGCACCACTCACCCAGTCTCCTTCATGGCTATGCTTGATGATTAAGTACTCGCGCGGCTTCCTTTGCGTAACGAGAGAGGACAATCCACCATAATATGTCAGTGGCAGCTTGATAGTATGAGCTTGTCTCCCTCTCGAACAATCACAGCCATCATATGACACAATAAATAAATACTTGGAAATACACAGCGCCGCTTTCGAACTCTGAAGATACCTCCTTGAGACGCTTGAATCTATGGCTTGATGTCTTGAGAGAAAGAAGGCTGTCGAATACTTGTGAGACAGCTACGGCCTGCTTGAAATGGCCACGACCGGATGAGTTTGTTGGGCCATCCTCACCTGCTTGAAAATCTCGAGGCGAAGGGTCTGGCTAGTACCACTTGATCTCTGTCGTCCCCTCTTTGCTCCATTGGCCAGGCTCGACAAACTCAAATACCAAGGCCTGGCGTAGAATTTTTCAACTCATGAAAACTAGTGAAGGTCCCGGCCAATGATAGCATGTGGCGGATCTCACTTATCTCGTCCGTCCACGGAATGCGCTAATCTTACGTTCCTCGGTGGTTAATGCGGTATTTGGAGGCGAGGCGGTTCGATAAATGTCGCCTACCGTCTTCGTCCCGCGGATCGTTCACCACAAGTGTTAGGATGGGGTCTGCCATTGTCGTGCGATAGTGCCCGAATAGCACTCTGGCTCGAACCGGACCTACTCCTCTGGCGGTCGAGTGGCATTAGATTACCCACGGCGATCACGATCATCTGTGGGTGCGGGCAGGCCACTCAATGCCCGTCGGCTCGAAAATGGTCTCCAGTCTCTAATGAACTGATTGCTTTCAGTCAGTTACTGACTCAAAGAACTTTGGGGATCTATAACCGAGGAATCGGTCGAAAAACTTACTCTAGAACTTCGACCTCATAACTGAACTGTCTGACACATGCGGGATCTCCCAACATAAAACAATCTTATGACATGATCATTTGGGAGGATCGGGATGTATGAACTGTTGTCCCCATGTTGGGCCGCTCTGCTTCCTTTGACTCTGCAGTTAGACTAGTTTGATTGGTTATATTAAAAATTTACTATTTAAATATTAAAATACACAAATGAAATTACGTACAGCGATCGATGCTGAGAATGTATTATTAAGAAGAAATACAATTCAAATAAATTTTCTGGGAAAACTTTATAAGTTATAAGCGTAAATGAATCTATTAATATCATCGTATCTGAACATGTTAACAATAATAATTAAAAAATAAATTTATAAACAAAATGCATATGAAATATATTAGATTAAATTATTTTACTTAAAAATTAACAAATCATTGTTATTTAGTTCTTTCCTTTCTATAACCCATTAGTTTTTTATTTACATAACCGTGTATGTTATTTTCATGTTTGGATTTGTTTATTTAATTAAGTTTACTATGTGAGATACATTTACTGAATACTTTAGCACTTAATTATAAAATCACTATAAATAAGGATACAGGCTCAAAGAACCACTTGACATGTTTTAAAATAATTAAATTCTGTGCTATTTTTGAAATGTTATGCGTTTGGTTGTTTTGTGAAAAAAAAACATGGATGTGCTTTTGAAGATGTTGTTTGTGAAGTTCTCTTTATTTGTACATTCAATGATGTTCAAGCGGGAGAACATCGGAAATCACTGCCGTTAGGAAGAGTAAAGACTATCGGGAACTGAATAATTGTAGACCCAAAGAAAGAACCGTGGAAATCCATACAGTAGAGGTTGTCTTCAGAGAAGAAAATGGATTTGTCGCTGATGAAATCCACTTTGAGTCTAAGCACAGCCACAAGAAAAGTGCTTCATGGTGAAAATTGTGAGCATTTAGATCATCATTTTCATGTTAGAAATAATAATGAAATATTATATTATATTTTGTTGTGTCTATCTAGATGCATTTAAATAAACTAGAAATACTTTATAAATGAAATAAAATTTCAAATAATTCTCATGATTTTTTTAATTATTTGCGATAGTTATCGGTCATAAATACATGCTTATGCGAGAAAAATCGGCATCTGAAATTATAGAATAACAAGTGAAAAACACAAGAATATAATACTAGGATAACAAGTGATAAAACTAGATAGAATATAATAGTCATATTAATTAATTAGTTGGTTGCTTAAATGATGATTTCCACTTCAAAGTATGATTAGTGGCAAAAAAAATTGGTACCACATTCCAAGATTAAAATCTTAATAATGAGATTTACAATGGTGTAATTAGTAAAATGTCAATTACCTCAGTATTTATGATTTCAAGATGATTATGTATGTTTCTTGAATAAAGTACCAATTATCTTTATGTCATTTTGATGGGCAACAGGTGTGGGGGGAAGAACTAATATTATACAAATGAAGAAAAAATATACAGAAATTTAAGGGCGAATAACTTATTTTTTGAATAAATGAATGATAAAATTTTGTTTTCAACAATAAGGAATTAAATTTTCGGGAGATCTTGCTTCCCACGATTTATAAAACTTTTAAAGAGATTTTAAAGTTCATGATATTATGTAAATACATGTTATAAGATTGTTATAAACTAAATTATTTGTTTTTTTGCATATTTCCTATTATTGTTTATATATTGACATTTCATCGAACGACTATATTGAGCTAGTCAAGTCGCTTTAAACGATGCACAATCAAGTTATGGAATGTCACTTAGAACTTGGAAATTGAATAGCTATACTAAGTCCCAGGTGAAACTTTCACCAGCTGATGATATTCATCACGAGATCTAGTAAACATACCATCGGGATGATACGTGGCGATCAGTAGTTAAGTTAGTTAGTTGGTTGATATGTTGGTGCTAATTCGATAAGCCAAGTGATGATCACAGTCGATTTTGGTGTTGGGCGGGATCATGAAATCGCCAGTCGAACTTTGGCGTGCCTTGTTCCAAATGAGGTAAAAATAAAGAGCAAGGACGGTTCTTGCGGTAAAAAGCGCTCCGACGATCGAGTCGATGCTGAGATCGAAGAGTTTAGTTTACGTAAGTAGAGGATTTGGGTATCAAAGTGAACTTGCCAGACCCCAACCCCGAGGTTTACGCCCCATAGTTACTCGAGCGATTTACTTTTGAGTCGAGCCTTGTTAATCGTCATTCTAGATTAATGATTATGCGGCTCATTAAAGGGTAGATTGTAATAATCTTTACCGATTAAGCGATGTGGCGAATCCGGCCCGTTAGTCTTAACGATTAACTATTACGGTGGACAACCAGTTAAATTGGGCTTTTCGCGTTACTCGATCGAATCATCTTCTCGTGAATAATTAGAATCCCAGATGCTCCCTATTTCACAGCTCCGATGTTCAATTTTTTTCCAAATCCATCAAATTCAGCTCTCGGAACTTCAATTTTGCTCCAAATCCAAAGAGGAATCGGCTTCATCCAAGCCTCGATTCTCAAATTCCATTGGCGATTTTCTAAATTCGATCAGCTTACGCTGCGTCGCTCCGATGTCCCGAATTATGTGTTAGCTACTAAGCTTTTGACCACAACAATTCTTTACCGTTGGAGATGAGGTAAAGTAGAAATTCCTCAAATAGATTGATCACGTTGTTCTTTGTGATAGGGCCGGGTGTGTAATATAGTTATTCGTAGCTTTTGCATTCGATTGAGCAATTTTTAGAGTGTCATTTATTGTCACACTACGAGAGGAGGTATGAAATCGGTTGTATCTGCGTTATTCTCGATCGATGATGCAGGCATTTATCAAATACAACGTGAGTTAGCAATGATTTTACAAGAAAATAGGTCGATTTTCTGCCTATTTTACAGTATTACAAAAGTTATGGGATGAATATGTGATTATGATTGCGAGTGTTGATGAGTCTGCTCCATATTTGCATAAAATTTTACAAAATCAGCAAATAATGCAGTTTCTCATGGGCTTAAATGATAATTATTCCACTATGCATAGTAATGTGTTGTTGATGAGGCTACTTCGTGGTTTGAATGACATTTTGCAATTTTGTTTCAAGAAGAAAAGCAAAGGGAGGTGTATAATCTGTTGTTCTAGTTCAGGATGCTTATCGTGTTCTCCAATAAAGGTGCTTATGGCAGATGTAAAGGAAACGTGAGTTTTGGTAGAATTGGAGGTGGTTTTAGGCCTCGACCTAGATACTACTGTGATCATTGTAAGATGAATGGACATTCTACTAAAAGGTGCTACAAGCTTCATGGTGCACCAAAGAGAATGGCAGCAAATGTTGGGGGATAAAAGCTTGTCTGATGATGAGTTCAATAAATTGGTTGCTTTGTTGAATCAATCTTCCGGTTGAGTGCAATTGAAAAGAACCTCTGCGTCTTTATGATGGTAGCTATGCCTCGAGTTAATTTTGTTCGGGCGTTCCTCATAAATGGATTATTGACAGTGGGGCCTTGGTAATTAAGCCTAAATCTTACTCTTTTTCACAAATTTCATTCCCTTCCCCAGTCCACATACATTTACTATTCCTAATGTCGTTGATGGCGTATAAATATTTGAATTTGTATTTGGCTCGTTGCCCTCTCTTGTCCAGTTGTAGATGTTAGAAAGATTCTTCCAGCACCTCAGCATCAAATACTCCTTTCCAAGCTGGGGTTACTTCCTTCTTACGTACGCGACTACGGGGAATGATGAACACTATCGAGGGATGATCTGGCGTGGCGATCAGTAGTTGAGAAGTTAGTTAGTTGGTTGATATGTTAGTTAGTTAGTTAGATAACTCAAGCCTCTTATCTAATGATTGATAGCATATAAATAGCTGAATTTGTATTGAAAACTGAACTAATAATCATTTTCTATAACGATCACAAATATCTCAACATCAAATTCTCTCTAGCTTCCTTAACAATTTCGATCCTGCATTAGTTTAATAACGATAACATGGTATCAAATAGCCACCCACACGGTGGTGATGATGATCACGATGTGGTGATTCATCATTTACTGTTGTTGGTTGCATTTACTTTACAATGTGTACTTTATTATGTATTATTACTAGGCTCTAACTTAGTTCATGTTGTGTGACATTAGTTTTAGGGTTAATGGCACTTCGATCATACATGTTTCAAGACGTGCTTATTCGATCATATATTTTAAAAAGTCTCACTTGGGACAAATTGATAAGGGTAAAAATGTCGATATTCGTTTGTGAGATAATTTTTCAAGCGGGAAATAAATTTCAGGGCAAAATATTTATCGCATTCAAATATTTTATTAGAATTAATAATCTCATCCAAATATTTGTCCCAAATAAAAATTTAATAGAATTGAAAAATTATGTCAAAAATGAGTGTTGGACAATTTTACCCCTGTCAATTTGCCCAAAAAAGTCAAACTTAACTTCCATTTGATGGATCACGAGTAGGACTCATTTTAAAACATGTGGTTCGGGTGGTCGTCTGATACATGTGTATTGAATGATGAAATGTTGAAACATGTATGATCGAACGTGTCATTAACCCTTAATTTTAAGCCATTTTGGATAGGAGTGTTACATCAAATGCTATGGATTCTTTTAGAGAAAATGGGAAGAATACCTTAGTCAAACCTTTTCAATTTAAATTTTACCACCTTTTTATAATTTCTTTGCTTCACTACTACACATTCCTTGTAAAAATACCAAAATACCCCCAAAAACCTTAACCTACTATTTCTCTTTCCTTGTTCATTTTTGCTAATACCACCATCCTGCCTTGTTTCACTTGCTTTATTACCGCCGCAATGCAAACACCACGCTTTCGCTTCACTCCAGCTTCCCGGCCTGCTCCTCGCTTTCTGTTGCCCCAGTAACTGCTCTTCTCGTCTTTCCTGCGGCCTCCGGTCGCGGCCCTATTTCCACCGCTGGCCCTGCCACGATCACGACACACTTTCGGCCGAGGAGGCCAAATCCCGATTTAGGGTTTGTAAGGAAGTGACGAGGCGATTTGAGGGGGCGGGGGAGGTCGTGATTGGTGGGGAGAAAGGGGAGGGCGGTGAGATGGGGGTGGGGAGAGGGGGAACCGTGGAGGTGGAGGGAAGGGAGGGGGGCAGCCCAGAGAGGCGATGGGGTGGGGTGAAAGAGGCGATGGGTGGGGTGGGGTAGGTGGTTGGCGGGTGGTGGTGGGTGGGGGTAGTGGTGGTATAGCAAAAAATGAAAGAAGAAGTTGAAAAATGGAGAAGAAGGTTTTGGGGGCATTTTGATATGTTTACAAGGGAGGTGTGGTACTGAAGCAAACAAATTATAAAAGGTGGTAAAATTTAAATTGGGATGTTGACTTGTGCTATTCTTTCAATTTCCTCGATTCTTTTAAGTGACTTAAATCAAATTCTTATTAAGCTCATCTTAATATGCTAGAGCATTGTTATGGGAATGAAAATAAGGTATTATATGACGAAGGAATTTTTGAAAAATACGTTTGAGTACTATTTGTTAAAAAAACACTTAAGATTTTTTTATTTAATTTTTTATTGTATTGTAACGATTTATGAGGAACAGAGGAAGATCAAGATGGAGAGTGCACTACATACATAGAATGATTTAGACTAGTTTGATTGGTTATATTAAAATTTTACTATTTAAATATTAAAATGCACAAATAAAATTACGTACACACAGTCAATGCAAGAATGTATATACAATTCAAATAAATTTCCTAGAGCTTACTTATAAGTTATAAGCATAGCAATGAATCAAATATCATATCGTATCGATAAATGTTATAATATGATTAAAGAAATAAATTTACAAACAAAAAGGCATATAAAAGTATATTCGATTAAGTAGCACATGTGATAACTTGGATTTCCCATTATGAGTATTATTGTAATATTATTGGGGTTAGAAATTTAATTTGGGTTAGAGTGGTGTTGTTAAACCGAGACGAGAAACTAAGCAGAAACCGGCGAGAAAGTAGAAAAGTCTTGAGATATTTTAAGCGCGGACAGCACGACTTTTTATAGTTATCCCAATCTTTATAAATAGTCAATCTTAAATGCCCAGCAGCTTCCGTAGGGCGAACTCCACTCCCGACTTTTCCCCTCGAAGATTTTCTTCATTTTTAGCACCCTCGTTTTTGCGGGGAGGCTTTGAGTCACCAAGATTTTGGAGAGATTCCACACAGTGGGTATCTACGTTTGAGGTAAGCAAGATCGAATCTTTTGGAGTATATATTGAGTTTGAGGATGTTGACTTTTGGGAACTGAGTTGACTTGAAGTTTTGATGTTTATTATGTTATAAAATTGCCATTTAAGCTTAGATTAGCGTATAACAGTTGATAATTATCGGTTTATGGGATTGAAATTGTTGGGAATTACAGTTGACTTTTGGTTGACTTTTGTTGACTTGTTCTGAATGGCTTTTAAATGATAGAAGTATACCTCTTGGACTTTATTTAGGATTGTTTTGAGGTGTTTATGGTGAGTTTTGTGGTGATTAGAGAATGTTCGGAGATTTCGAATTTCCGTAAGTTGGATAACGAATTGATTGACATTGAAGATGATTAGAAATGTGAGGATTAGTTGTAATATCGGAATGTTAGAGCACTTTTGGAACTAGTTATTGGAACTTGATTATTATGGAAGATTCACGAACTTAAGTTGGATTAAGATATTAGAGGGGAACTTTTGTTGGGTTATTCCGGGCGTATCGATATGAGAGTTTATATGTATATAGAATGCTATATTATTAGTTGTGTTATGTGTAGTAATTATAATCTTGAATGTGTTTAGGCGTTGATCGAGGGAAGGATCCGCTGTTGTGATTTCGCGGAGTTTTCATTTAGCTAACCGAGGTGAGTATCTATCTCACGGGTGTTAATTAACTATTTGATTACGAATATGTGTATGTGTATATATGTGATTTGTGTTGAATTATATGTTGGTTATGCGTTGTGGGTTGAGTCGTTGAGTTGTATTTGTGGTCTTGTGAGTTGTACAGGTACTTTTGAGGAGTTGTAGAGTCGTATTATGAAGAGTTGTGTGTGTTTGAGTTGATGTTGTCAGTTGAGTTGTTTTTCGATTATCTTCTTCGTTCTGAAATGCGATTTGGTGAGTTGCCTCGTGCTTAGTAACGGTCGGTGATTCTTCGTACACCGTTCTGATTCGGTGATAAACATGTCGGCGGGCATAAGTTTCTCCTGGGAGTTGAGGTTGATTATATGCGCATTAGTTGTAGGAAATCCGGACTTATATTGAGTTGATCTGCCCGGTTGAGTTGTTGAGTTGTCTTGTTGTTGGAGTCGTATGAGTTTGATACAAATGTTGAGTTGGTTGTGTTCTTTGAGTTGCTGATAGATTTGAGGTTGTGGTGTTAATGAATTGTGTGCGGGGATAGGAGAGTAATTAATGGAATTGTTGTGGATGTTGTTACATTTTCTTGATATTGGCCGTATGTTGTTGTTGATTGCCATCATTTTGGATAATCACACTTACGTGCTTGATTTATGGCCAGGTATGAAATGATAATGGAACTAGTAGTAACTATTTGTTAAGACCTGAGTTGAATAAAATCATATACCGCCTTTTTGTCGTGTGTAATATTAATTCCTTTGAATTACTGATATTGCATAATTGGAAGTTGTTTTCATTCTTGAGTTATATAAGCAATATGCGTAACTTCA